>JARKHS020016041.1:0-59434 GCA_030143305.2 Amblyomma americanum | reverse complement strand
CATGAAGACAGTCAAACAAGCACAGGAAGACGAGCAAACCTTGCCGTGAGAAACCCACCAGCACTTGTTGAAGCTGCTGAGAAGGTCATTGCAGCAGGAGTGCTCTCAGCAGAAGAAATGTACAGCTGCCTCCAACATACACAAACACAGAAATTGACATGATAAATAATTTAACAAAAGCCCAAGCAAATTCTCCAGACTGGTTGATATACAGAAAAGGAATGGTAACAGCATCAATTGCATATTCTGTTTATACACGAGTGCATACACTCAGAACAAGGATGGACCCACATGATGTGCGACCTCTGCTGAAAGTTGTGTTGAAAGAAAACTCGGTGCAGATACCTGCAATGTTGAGGCACTCTTCTAGAAGAAACAGCAAAGATGGCTTATTTAGCTGCAAGTCAGCATGAAAATGTGAAAGTTGAAAAGTGCGGACTTTTAATTTCAGACCAGCATCCATGCATTGGCGCCAGTCCAGATGGGGTAGTCACATGGGTAGTCACAGATGGGGTAGTCACAGAGTTCTTGAAGTGAAGCGCCCGATGAGTTTAGACAAATTCAAGGCAAAAGAAATAACAAGTGAAGGCATAAGCTTGTCTCTGAAGAAGACCAGCAGGTATTTCTGTCAAGTGCAGGTCCAGATGGGTTTGGCAGGGGTGTCTAGTGCAGATGTTTTTGTGTTTCAAGACAGGGAAAACTACTTGTTGTTCCCTGTAGAGTTCAACGCTTCTTTCTTCAATGATGTTGTGGAGAGGGCTATCTACTTTTTCAAGCCATATGTGTTGCCTTCCCTTGTCTCTCAATGAACACTGGTGTCCACCATTATTTCATTTTTACTGTGCCCATGGCTGGCAGTAAAAAATGTGTTTACTTTAGAGCATTTCGAACTTTGCTGTTACTGACACTATGAAAATGCAACTTGCGTACTTAATGTCATGCTGTTTGCTGCGTAATTACTGATATACAGGAATGCCCTGTGATTCCAAAGGGGGAACACATTTGGAAGGACCGGCACAAGGAAGAAAAAAGCGTGTACAGAATGAAAACACTAAACAATTACAGAAAAACATTTTGGTCAAGAGAAGCAAGGCACCTCAAGCACATATGTAACGGAAGTAACAAAAGTAAGGCATATGATGCGTAATGGCAAGGATGACAGCTCAGTACCTGCTCTGAAAAATGATCAGATAATCATCCATGATGATGAGGCTAAAGTTGAAATGTTTAGCCGTTATTTTTCATCTGTGTTTTTGCCACCTAGTTCACGTTCTGTCTGTTTTGCATTACCTCTTGAAATAGATTGCATGCCGGAAGTTACTTTTTGTGTTGACGGTGTGCGTAAATTATTGAAGGATTTGAATCAGGCTAAGGCTTTTGGCCCTGATGACATTCCTGCCGCAATTTTAAGGAATTGTGCGGATACATTATGTCTGTATTTCACCCGGCTGTTCCAGAAGTCTCTTAATGAAACCGACTTGCCTGCTGATTGGAAGGTAGCGCGTGTCGTGCCCATACATAAGAGTGGTATGCGAAACTCCGTTCAGAACTACAGACCCGTTTCCTTAACCAGCATAACCTGTAAAATTATGGAGCATGTAATATATAGTTGCGTTATGGCCCATCTCACCAAACACAATCTCCTATGCACTAGTCAACATGGTTTCAGGCGTGGATTTTCCTGCAGTACGCAGCTGGTGGAGTTCGTTCATGATTTGGCATCGGCAATCGATAAGCAACAAATTGTGGACTGCGTTTTCTTGGATTTCCGCAAGGCATTTGATGTTGTCGCGCACAGTCTTCTTCTCTCCAAATTGAAAGCGTATAACCTGGATTGTAAAGTAATTGCGTGGATTGCAGAATATCTGTCGTTACGAAGGCAGGCTGTTGTTCTGAACGGTATTTCTTCACAGTATGCACCAGTTACGTCGGGAGTTCCCCAAGGCTCAGTATTGGGACCACTTTTGTTTTTGCTGTATATTAATGATATTTCAGTTGGCATACAGTCTTCATTCAGGATGTTTGCCGATGATTGTGTTGTTTACAGAGTAGTAAATTCCACTTCTGATTCACAAATCCTGCAAACTGATTTAGATACTGTGGCAGACTGGTGTGTACGTTGGGACATGTCTTTAAATATAAACAAAACTGTTCACGTCACCTTCACAAGAAAACGTGCTAATCATCCGTATAGGTATAGAATTAATGATTTTACTCTCAACATAAGCAAGTCATTTAAATATCTAGGCGTCTTTTTTACATCGGACTTACGATGGAATAAGCACAATAATTATATTGCGAATAAGGCAGCGTCACGTTTGGGTTTTCTACGGCGGAATTTTAGCCATTTACCAAGTAACTTAAAAACACAGCTGTATTTCAGTTATGTACGCTCCATACTTGAATATGGATGTGTTTGCTGGGACCCACACACATCTGAGTGTGTAGGAAAATTAGAGAAAATTCAGAATAGGGCAGTTAGATTTGTTCTTGGTAATTATAATTGGCAAGTTAGTATGACAGAAAGCAAACGAAAACTTAACTGGCAAGAGTTTAAGGACCGTAGAAGGTACATCAGATTGAAATTTTTCTATGAGATTTATTATTCAAAAACTGGCATAAACCGCGAACAATATATCCAGGCACCTCATTATATATCAAAGCGACTGGACCACTGCTTGAAGGTCAGAGAATTTTCTTGCAAGGGTGACGTCTTGCGTTATTCTTTTTTTGTTAGAACTGTTCGGGACTGGAACAGTTTGCCATCGAGCATTGTATGTATTACATCTAACGAAGCATTTTTCCATGCACTGCAATAATTGCTTTATACCTATAAATGAAGTCTGTACCCCCCTGCTGTAATGCCCTGCGGGGCGATGCAGGTAACTAATAAATAAAGAACATAAAGAAGCAAATGCAATGTACAACTTACTTAAAAGAATATTGCAAAAATGCTTACCACTTGGTTCAAGCAAACATATAAAGGAGCCGTAGGAAAGAATCTAAGAAGAAACTGTACTGAAACATTATGTCCATGCACTTTGGTAGCCCTTTATTGTACCAAAAACTTGTCGCTGCTGAAGATGGGCTTGGAGAGATTCACAATTCCCGCAATGACTTGTATAATGTCATCAATGTAAGCAAAAAGCTCGGTGCCCAAGTTCCCCGTCAATATCTTAAACACTTTCATTCGCTGGATTGCACGCTCCACATGAACGCGAGCGGCTGCGATACTTTGATTTTTTTCAGCTTCATTTTTTGTAAGTTGCTTTCTCTTGCATAGGAACGGGGGATCGCACCATTGTTATTTGATGCTCAAGGCAAAGTTTGTCTATTAAGAACCCTTTATCCACCATGACACTGTCAATTGAAGGTAGAAACAATCCTAGTATCTTGCTTTCCTTCGTTATATGAGAGTCAGATGCCCGGCCACCATAAGCTTTGCTTACATAACTTATGTGACCTCCCGGTGTCTCACAGACTAAAACCTTGGCTGTGTACACACCCTTGTACCAGCTGTATGTCAACAGCTGGGACTCCATATCCTTTGGCCTCTGAATTGGGATCTACGTGCAGTCTAGCACAGCTCTCACACTCGAGTACTCCTTGAAGTACACCGTAAAGTTATCAACAACAGCTTCCTTGCTCGGCCAAAAAACTGCATTTTTCATTATTTCAGCCAAGATTATTACACTGGCCTTGAATATTTCTGATGCTGTGGTGCGATGAATGCCAAAAAGCACACCAAGCAATGCGAATGACATGTTGTGGTGAAGCTTGATGAGCGTTAACAACACCGCGTCTTCGTTTGATAAGCAAAACCGTTTTGCTTGCATGAGCATCCGGCTGTCAGTATAAACATCGCATATGTTATAGAACAGCTGGAAGCAGGGAATCCCAGTTAAGATGTTCAGATCTTTTTCTCCCTGAATGCTTACCGTGCTCAGCGGTTGTTTTCGTGCAGCATCGAGCGTGTTGGCTTGCACGCCAATCTCCTTCCTTACGGCTTGAAGCTCAGCAGAGATATCTGAAGCAGATAATGTAAATTATTTTCGCAGTCAACAAATGCAATAAATATATAAATAACACAGCTGACAATGATACCTTGATTGCCACCTGGACTGGGATTGATATCTGCGTTGCCCCACGAGTCAGGTGCACTGTCTTCGATTTCTCCTGAGGAAGATGCACTTGCTTCAATCTCTGGCTCACATGCAGGCAACGGTAACGGCTTCTCTTTAGAAAAAATGTCGCTCAACGCCCTGTCTTCTGGAAATAAAATGTCAGATTCAGATATGCATTTCTCCCCAAATGGTACTGCAAACCTCTAGCTGTATGAAAGCCAATTATTAAAACAGTTGGCCACAGCCTTTGCTATGCAAGTAGGTATAAATTCTCCAAACTTGCTGCATGCACTGCAATACCAGCCTTAATTCCTCTCTATTGACATTCTTGATTAACAAATAAAGAAGCTCGCAGTTGATACATAGGTGATGATGTAACATCAATAAAGATACGATTGCCAACATCCTGAAGAGCACCAGGGCTTTGTATTTATTGACGTTGGTTGTTAAAACTGTGCTTGTGTTTGCTTAGCTCATTTGCGGAAACAAAATTTTAGCTTATGGTGTACAATGATTTTAAGAATGGATGCAGTGGACATTTAGCCAAGCCGTTTTAAGATACGCTCGTACGTGCTTGTCACGCACGTGCAAGCGGCTCGAAATGCAGAGCAATGACATGAGCATCATTACCGGACACTGAATCTAACACTTGTAAGAAAAGGTAACATCATTAAGCATAGGAGCGCCAAAATACGAAATTAGCTTAATTATAGAAGTCGCGTGCCACAGGCAAGCATTAGTGCACTTTTATGAGTCTCGCGACACAATGAATACATCCATTCATCAATTACACGCCAACGTTACCTAAAGCATCACTGCACAAAACAAGCGCAGCAAGCAAAAAGTTATTTGAGACACAGTGCAATACTTGTTTCTAAACATGTAAATATGCTACGCACGGCGTGCTGTGCGCGAAATTAAAACTGCGTAATCGCGCCCGTTGTGGTGTGTGCCTCCTTTGTTCTTGTCTTGCGTCTATTTTCGCTGGTTCCTTTTCTATTCAGCTTACCTCCGCCCTGTGCCCTGTTTCGGCGACGCCGAGCAGACGGCTGACGATCCAAAGGTCGAACAGGCAGGTTATGGGACGGCACTGCGTCCCGTAGAAGCCAGCGCCTTTTCCATCCTGTCAGCAATTAACCTTCCTTAGCTCCACAAGAGAGACATGCGCGGACGTAAATGCTCGCGGCAGCTTCGGCCGCTACTCACCGAACAGTTTAGCGCCAACTCCATAGACGAAATCTTGTTCGGTGAAAGTTTTGCTGCACACACGAGAATGTACACTCGCATCTTTGCCCATTCGCAGCTTGACTAACCAGGCTTCTCGTAGCTTCCTGTCTTTCGGATAGAAGTGGAAGCTTACGCCTGGTTCCGCCGCGTAAGTCCGGCATTGAGGCACAGAGCAGTAAGCGACCATGGGGAAAGCTGAAATAAACTGTAGCAGCACCGACGACGACACACGATCGAAGTGTAAAATGCTGGCACTCACTAACAACGAAAAATGCAGATGATAGCGCGACTTTTAGCATTTAGAACGCCTAACTGCGACCGATAGTCCGCTTCTGCAGCAGTGAGAGGAGACACGCGATCCCATTCCCACTTGCTGCGCAAGGTCGACGCTAGCGCCATTCGCTCCAGTGGTGGAGCTCGCGCCCAATAACTCCGGACTTTATGTGGTGTTTTGAGTTTCCTTCACTGTTTTCATTTTTAATGTTATAGACTGGATTGGATAATCTACGTAATAAAACGCTATAGCTTGATGACCCTTCGCTTCAATGATGATGACGGTGGTGGTGTATTTTTATGGCGCAAGGGTACCGCCGACAAAAAGCAGTGCAAAGCACTAGGTGACTGGTCATTACGATCCAGTCAGCAGCACATATGCAATTGTTGGCATTTTCTGAAACTACGATAAAACAAATGCAGATGTATGCAGCCTGAACGCAAAAATACACGCACGATTCATTGTTCTTCGTAGGGTAGTTATTTCCTACGGAATAACAAAGAAAAAAAGGGAGTGTGGTGCCTAAAAGAACGGCCAGGGATTATTTTTGTATTAGAAACCAGGTCAGGCATCCTGAGCAGCAGCTCTTGCTAAGCAAGAAAGGCAAACCTTGTGGCAGGTAAGAATGGAAGCTTAGCCATCTACCCAAGAATGGGAGGGGATTGAGGTGATTGACAATAAGAGATTCCACACAAAAAGCATATATTAGATAAAATGCTAGGAACTCAAGGGGAGACTAAAACTACGCCTTAATTGCATGACGCGACAGTATTAATGGTTATTTGCTACTTTCTTAATTCGTACCTCTAGTTTCATTACACACACGCATTAGCACACATCAGTGGACGTACTATACCGCGTAGTACATCACAAGACGCACAAGGATTCCATTCAATCAAGTCGAACGAACGTGCTCTTCGTTGCCCTCATTCTAGTGCGTCGTTGCTTAGGTCTGTAGTGATGAATCTTGTAGTGATGTGCCCTTTGTCGCGTTTTTTCTCGTGCTTAGCTGTTTAGGTGTCCCGTATTATGCATTGTGTTGATTTGCAATTGTTTTCTTCGTGGTTTTGTTCATACTTCATGTGCTACATAGAACATTGCCTCACTGTAATAAATACCATGTTTAAAAAATGCTTCAATGGCGCAGGGGTAGCTTGTCTGACCCGCAACCAAAAGGTCGTGGGCTCGATTCTCAAGAAATTACCCTAACTTTCATTCAAGCCTAATTAATTTAATTTACATCCCCAAATGTCATAATGATATTTCAATCATGCTACGTCCTCATAACCACAATTTATTCATGTTTCAATATTTGACATTCCACAGATTAACGCATGATGTCGTGACCCGCTTGATCAATCGTGGTTTTCACGACATGCCACGCCAACTACGGCTTCTCCGCTGAACGGGAGGTTAATGGTGTCGCGTAATACCTTGTCAAAAGCAAACATTCTCTCATCCCCTAGAAATATGGAGGGGCGCACTGGCATTTTTGATGCCAGAGCATGAGAAGCCCGACTGCGGAAAAACAATATTCGGGGGGGGGGGGGGGGACATAAGATTCGCCATAAGGGTACGCCGCCTTAGCTGGTTGGGTCTTCAGCTACCTTCGGTTCTCTTTGCAGAACAATTTCCAGCTACGGTCGCTGCTGCCTGTTTCATTTTCAAAATTTTCTATTTCCCAGAAGAGACGCAAGGCCTCCGTTTAACAAAGAACGTTCCTCAGTGATGGAAGGGCAGTGGGCAAGTGTACAAGGCCTCGTGACATGGCCGGGCGCGGTGGCGGAATAGACGCCAGTTGAAGGTGAGCTTGGTTTCCGAGTGTATCCACCGTAGTGGAAAAGCTTCGCAAGCGGAGAAGGCAACCACAGAGGAGTATCGGTGGCTGCGCAGGCGCAGTTTTTGCGACGAGCGGTAGTGACGGAATAGGAAAAGCAAGCCGAGCAGACTTGAAACTTTTATGGTATCACTTTCTCTACACGTAATGCAATTAAGTGTCCATCTTTTTGGTTACAGGCGCGAAAACAGACACAACACAAGGTAGAAAGACGGGACGGAGCGCCACTCACAACTGATTTATTTGAAGGCACCACAGACAAATATATACCATCGTAAACTCTAGGAATGCTATCATCTTCAAGGTTGATAAGATAGCGAACGAGTGAAAAAATTCTTCTCTGCCTTATACAAAGCTTCGATTAATTCTCTGGCTTTTGTGTCTGCTTTTTGAAAGAATTCGCGCACCAGAAAAGCATGGCTCACAAGAGCGTGACTGGCAGGACCTTATATGCTTAGGCATATTTTGGCCTTCTTTATCTTGCTCTACGTTTCTTTCATGTTCCCTGATTCGCTCGTTAACGAAGCGTCCTGTTTGCCCTATATAGGAGCGGCCGCAGGAGAGGGGAATTTCGTAGACGACACCTTCGGCGCACTTCATGAACGTTCGCCCATGTTTGGTGCCACACCCTCTTTTTTCTTTTCTTTCTCTTTCAGTGCGAGAGCAAAGGCTTCCGAGCTTTTCTGGGGTCGAAAAAACAAGCGGCACACCATGCCTGCTCGCGACCGTCTTCAAGTTGTGGGCTAGCTTGTGCACATAGGGCACCACCACACGTCGCACCACCTCTTCTCGAGGGACATCTTCCCCAGCTCTCACAGCCTTTCTCTTCATCTTTTGTAGCAGGCTTTCAGCGGCTGCCGTTACGAGCGAACCAGGGAACCCAGCTGAAGACAGCCTGGCCAATTGGTTTTTAAAACTTAGTTGCATCCGCCATCAGAAAGTCATGTACTCACAAGATGCAACTAACACAACTCCAAAGTCGTGTACAAGATACCGTTATAATGTGGCAGGGCATATGTCGGCCAGACGGGACGATGCCTGAATGAACGGCTCCAGGAGCATCGCTGGTTATGCGGCTTGGTTCCCGCATGGGGTAATCTGGCGGCGCATTGCTCCAAGTGCAAAAACTGCAAGCCATTGCTTGATAGCACCACTGTCATCCTGTGATCCCAAGATAAAATGCAAAGGGAGCTATATGAAGCATTTTGCATGACGTCTGAGAAGGAAGGCACTTGCGTAAGCGACCCTTCGGTAGCGCTGACGAAGCGAGAGATTGACTTTTTAAGGAAGTGAAAAGACTGCGTACTCTACGCATGCCTGTCAGCAGAAGATTAGACAACTCATCTCCATGAAGCTACTTGTTTTGGTATCCCTTCTTTTTTTCATCTTAACAGTTCATATAAAACGAATTTCCCACGCAATAAAATCAGTTGATAGTTGATCAGTTGATGTGTGTGTCGTTCTTGTCTGGGTAAACCTTTAGTAGCGCAATAACAATGCTGAAGAAAATTTCGCCTTAAACTGCTGCATCAAATATTTCATGATAAAACCGGTATTCAAACGGAAAAATATTTACACAGGCCTCATTGTGTCTCTTCTCGTATTGATCACTGCTTCAAGATTTTGGAATGCCCTACCAGAACTAATGTGTATGCAAATTCATTTTTGTGCGTTCTATCAGTGAATGGAATCGCCTTTCAGGTCAGCAAGTGTGCTGTATGAAAGAAGATGTTTTTTTTATCATTGTAACCCCCCTGCTGTAGCGCCTTCGGGCTAAGCGGGGTAAAATTTGTATAAAGAATAAGTACTCCATGATGCCGCTGTTCCAGGCGGCGTTCGCGGCGGCGGAGTTCAAGGCAATCAGCGACTACTAGCACGCACTCTGCATTCGCACTCTGCGTCCCTCAGCGCCTCCGGCGACTGCGGCATGTTGTTGGCGGCAGCGTGGCCGTCCGCTGCGGCCATAGGCGGGAGAGATCTTCGGAAGCCCACCACACTCTTGCTGCGAGTGCCCATGGATTAACCTGCTCTACCTACATTGCCGTCCAGTCGCGGCGGTATAGTTTGTGTTGTGTTCGCGTCGCTTGTGAGCCCCACCCACCCCCACCGGATTACTTGTGCCTTGATTACCTTGATCTCTCCTCCACGCCGTGTTGTGCCGCACGCGCGGTCTGCTTTACCATGGGTGCGGTGCGCCAGGGCTCCTACCTCATTACGTCCCCCCTTCCCGTCTGGCTCCAAGCAGTCTTATCTCCACACTTAGCCACAAGAAAATAAAACGGGGGCGTAACGAGGATGTAACGCTTATGTTTGAGCGTTCACTGTGCTGTGAGAGGGCGTAGGACAGAAGGCTGCATTGAATTCATGGCTGCAGCTGTTGCAGCCTTTTATTTCATCCCTGGGTTTCCGTTAGCAACGTCGTCAAGGCATGTTGGTTTACGCTCATTTTTGTTTCGCCTAGTAGAACTAAAATTATTTTTTTTTCCTGTTTTGATAACACGTCGCTGAAGCTTACTCCGAGGCTCGTGCGTGACCTGAAACCGCGTATCTGCAGCGTAGGCCCATCTCGTCTTTTCTTTTGGCACCCAAGTTGCTCTTTACATGCGTTTGCTTTTGCGTGTGCATATATCCTCATCAAGAAGTTTTATTGATTGAGAAACAAAGTTTATACACAGATATTTGGACTGATAGCCAATGAGGCTAGTCAGTGGTCCAATACAAAATAACATGTAGGCCAGCAGTCACAAACACATTGCAGACAAACTAATTTTTTAGCTTTGCTTCGATTCCCAGAAAATGTCGCTTGCATGTCAGTTTGAAATTCCTAGCTTGATTTATTTCAATTAGCAAGGAGTTCCAAATTTTCGCTCCTGTAAATTCTATTCATCTTTCTCCGTACACATTATGACAAATAGGAAGATTTAAATTGCCTTTACTGGTTTTTCTAGCGTTGCGGACAGGAATGCTGAATGTACTAAGATGTAAGGGGTAGTTGGTATTTATAATATTATTAGCCATAAGAGCTATTTCATAGTCGCGTAAGGTTGTGAACGACATGATTTGCATTGCGTCAAAAATGTCATTGTTAGAATTATACGAAGTAGATAACCCCATGGTTTTCAAGGCACGTTTTTGTAGTCTCAGCAATGGTGATAAATACGTTTTGTATGTGGTTCTCCATGATTCTCTGCAATAACTGAGATGACTGTGACATAATGTAAAATGCAATCATCTAAGAATAGCACGTGGAAGGCGCCGCCGTACCTTTGCCAACGTAAAACAACCGTACGCAAACTTTTTACACACACTGTGCACCTGTTCCCTCCGGTCAAACATAACTCCTAAATATTTAAAGAAATACACACTTCAAATATTACTGTTTTCAACACATATAGAAAAAAAAACACTTGATTCAATGCACTTTTGCTTTGAAGGAAAATTAACATATTTAGTTTTTTTCAGTGTTTTAAGTTAGGTAGTTATTACGAAATCATGTCGAGATACGTTGGAGTTCATTGTTCATAGGATTTTCCACTGACTAAAGTGAGTTGCCAGTAAAGACAAGTGCAGTGCCACCCGCATGCATCAAAATATGAGCATGAGGGAGGTCATTAATAACGAGTAAAATAAAATCGGTTCCAGAACTGAGCCCTGGGGTACACCAGACGTAATAGTTAGGTATGCGGACCTGAACTGTTTGAAGACAACTTGCTGCTGTCGTGAGGAAAGGTAACTTTTAAAGAATTCCAGTGCCCTGCTTCGTACACCATATGCTTCGAGTTTCATTAAAAAAATGGAGTGTGATACAGTGTCGAAAGCTTTATTGATGTCTATAAATGCGCTTACAGCGACATTATGGTTATGAAGAGCAGATAGAATAAAGTGTGATAGAGCAAATACAGCCGTGGATGTGGACCTGCTAGAAAGAAATCCATGTTGCTGAGGACAAATAATGTGATTAATACCAAGAATAGTTTGCAGTTGGGAAGCAATTTTTCAAAAATGGTATTGATGACACAGTACAGATATTGGCCTGTAGCTAGACGGGTTGTTAGGGTCACTAGATCTAAATATTAGAACACCTTTTGCAACTTTTTAAGTATCAGGGTATAAGCTAGAGTATATCGCGTGATTGAATATTCTGCACAATGGAGCACAAAGCAAATCAATGTCCTTGATTACGCTAGCCAGTATGCTGCTGGCCCGCCGCTTTATTCGCAGGCATGTTTGCAAGAACACATTTAACTTCATCGCTAGTAATGTTCGAGAAACTGAATTCAGTATAATATATCGAGGTATGACGGTTGTCACTGGGGCTAAGGAAGTACGTTGCGCACAGTTCTGACCGTAGTTTGTGAAGAATTGATTAAACTGGTCTGCAGTCCGTATTGACAAGTGGTCAGGAACGAACTGCATTCTTTTAACCGTTCCAGTAACTTCTCCTACAATCTTCCATAATTGCTTAGTATCATTTCCCTGGCAGTTAACCAAATTAGTATAATACAATTTCTTGGGTTTTCTCATCAGTGCCACGAATTTGTTTCTGTAATACTTAAACTGTGTCTGGTAATAGGCATTTGTTCTGTTGTTTTTGAGCTCATTGTAGTATGAATCCTTTTTTTTTCTCAATTCTGGGAGTCTTTCCTCAGTAACCCAAGGTCATATGGCATATTTATAGTTGCGCCATGAAAACTCCTGCGTTGATTTGGTAATTGCATCGGAAATAGACGATACGATGCTAGCAAGTTCTGTGTGAACGTCACTGTAGCACAAATTTTAAAAATGAAAAGATTGAAGTAAACGTCTGACGTGTGCGTAGTCCGCCCGTGAAAATACATTGGTATGGTTAAGACAATTACAATTGAGACCCGAACGTGGGAGGAACACAAATGTTTAACAGTGATCAGCAATGCTTTTATTATTAGCACCAGCACAGACATCCGTATCACGGTTGCATAAAATGTGATCAATAATTGTTGCAAACTGATGTGTGATTCTAGTGGGCGCATTGATAACGTTCTTGAGGTTGAACGATTCCAATAAGAATAAATAATCAGGACAGTCATCCTTTGAGAGGTCAATATTGAAATCGCCAACTATTACTAATTGATTAATAAAAGACATCAGAGGAACCAGAATGGACTCCATATCAGATATGGATTGACTTGTGCACGAGTTTGGTAGACGATATACCACGCCTATTATGAGTCTGTTTTAAGGCGAATAAAGCGTGCTTCCATGGTTTTAGAACTTGGAGAGGTATCTGCGAGTTGTTGATAATCTACGCCCTTTTTAGTATAAAGAGCGACGCCGCCACCTCTTGCGGTGCTATCTCTTGGTAGTGTTGTGTAACCCATTATGTGCGGTATGTCTCCGTTCTTAAGCCAGCTTTCAGTTACAGCGATAAGATCATACTGGAAAAAATGTTGCGATAAATGTACAGTAGGTTGGTCTATATTTTTATTTATACTGCGGACATAGCAATGAAAAATGGAAAGGTTTTCGCCCTCGTGCCACTTAGCGCTGATTTCTTCAACGGAAAAGGCCATGATTGTATACTACCTGAGCAAGGTCATCACCACAGGTTATATGTAGAACATGCGAGGCTTCTGTCTTGCGTATCCGGATCTTGCCACCTGATACCCATGTGTGTTTCCACTGTCTTTCCTTTTTGGCTCTCCGCGCTTTACTTAGTAAAATTTTGTTTACCGGGCACAAATGATCATTGATGAACAAAAGATTCTCGTGATCGTCAAAGCTCAATAGTTTAGTGTTCAGCCGTTGCTTTTTCGCTGTTTTCAGAATGCTGTCTCTCACTTTTCTGGAAGAAAACTTAACGATGTTGGGTTCATCTTTGTTCTTTGAGGGCACACGATGGATAGCTTCAACATTGGATTCATTGAACTCGGTGCTCAAGCAATGGCAGATCAATGTCATCATTGAAATCAGATTTTCACTGGGTTCCGGAGGGATGCCTTTGATTTCGAGGCTATTTCTTCTAGTGTACTGCTGCAGTCCAGTTAATTCATGCATGAGAGTTTTCACTTCTTTGTAAGTCGGTTGTTTTCTGTTTTCATTTCCTGGTTTAAGTTTTTCACCTCAGACAGGGTCTCTTTAAGCTCAGAGAACTCAGTTCTAAATTCTTCGAAATTTTCATTGATAAAACCCACCGAAGTTCTGACAGATTCCATTTCATATTCAATCACATGCTTTAAGTCGAGCTTCAGTTCACTTTGCTTAGTGTCAAACTGTGCACTCAAGTCAGTCATAGCCTTTACAAGTTCTTTTATGGCTGAAGGAGGCTTATCACCCATACTGGACACAAACGGAGCAATCCAGGAGCCTAAGAACGATGTTTGTAATTAAAGGTACAGGATACACAGCTGGTATGGACGAAGAAGGCGGTTAGCCTCTGTCTGGTTGCGGAGGCTGCTGGATTGCTCCGTGAATGATGTGGGTGCCGTCGTGCAGCGGTCATAGTATAGGGGACTCCGTCGATGTCGGGCAGTAGTGCGCAGGTGCAGCTTGCCGGTAGCAAGAAGAGGGGAGGGGGACGATCTGTGGACACGTGTAGGCTCCATCAGTGGTGACTGTGCAGCAACTTCGGATTCCGCTCTTGAAACGCGCATTTGTGGAATGGACTAAGAAGGCAGTTAGCCTTTGTATGGTTGCGAAGACTGCCTGGATTGCTCCGTGAATGATGTGGGTACCGTCGTGCAGCGGTCATAGTATAGGGGACTCCGTCGATGTTGGGCAGTAGTGCGCAGGTGCAGCTTGCCGGTAGCAAGAGGGGAGGGGGACGATCCGTGGACACGTGTAGGCTCCACCAGTGGTGACTGTGCAGCAACTTCGGATTCCGCTCTTGAAACGCGCATTTGTGGAATGGACTAAGAAGGCAGTTAGCCTCTGTATGGTTGCGAAGGCTGCCTGGATTTCTCCGTGAATGATGTGGGTGCCGTCGTGCAGCGGTCATAGTGTAGGGGACGCCGTCGATGTCGGGCAGTAGTGCGCATGTGCAGCTTGCCGGTAGCAAGAAGAGGGGAGGGGGACGATCTGTGGACAGGTATAGTAGGCTCCACCAGTGGTGACTGTGAAGCAGCTTCGGATTCCGCTCTTCAAACGCGCATTTCTGGAATGGACGAAGAAGGCGGTTAGCCTCTGTATGGTTGTGGAGGCTGCCTGGATTGCTCAGTGAATGATGTGGGTGCCATCGTGCAGCGGTCATAGTGTGGGGGACGCCGTCGATGTCGGGCAGTAGTGCGCAGGTGCAGCTTGCCGGTAGCAAGAAGAGGGGAGGGGGACGATCCGTGGACACGTGTAGGCTCCACCAGTGGTGACTATGCAGCAACTTCGGATTCCGCTCTTGAACCGCGGCGGCTGCGTTTTTATGGAGGAAAAACGCTAAGGCGCCCGTGTGCTGCGCGATGTCAGTGCACGTTAAAGATCCCCAGGTGGTCGAAATTATTCCGGAGCCCTCCACTACGGCACCTCTTCTTCCTTTCTTCTTTCAATCCCTCCTTTATCCCTTCCCTTACGGCGCGGTTCAGGTGTCCAATGATATATGAGACAGATACTGCGCCATTTCCTTTCCCCCAAAAAACCAATTATTATTATAAACGCGCATTTGTGGAATGGACTAAGAAGGCAGTAGGCCTCTGTATGGTTGCGAAGGCTGCCTGGATTTCTCCGTGAATGATGTGGGTGCCGTCGTGCAGTGGTCATAGTATAGGGGACTCCGTCGATGTCGGGCAGTAGTGCGCAGGTGCTGCTTGCCGGTAGCAAGAAGAGGGGAGGGGGACGATCCGTCGACACGTATAGGCTCCACCAGTGGTGACTGTGCAGCAACTTCGGATTCCGCTCTTGAAACGCGCATTTGTGGAACGGACTAAGAAGGCAGTTAGCCTCTGTATGGTTGCGAAGGCTGCCTGGATTTCTCCGTGAATGATGTGGGTGCCGTCGTGCAGTGGTCATAGTATAGGGGACTCCATCGATGTCGGGCAGTAGTGCGCAGGTGCAGCTTGCCGGTAGCAAGAAGAGGGGAGGGGGACGATCCGTCGATACGTATAGGCTCCACCAGTGGTGACTATGCTGCAACTTCGGATTCCGCTCTTGAAACGCGCATTTGTGGAATGGACTAAGAAGGCAGTTAGCCTCTGTATGGTTGCGAAGGCTGCCTGGATTGCTCCGTGAATGATGTGGGTGCCGTCGTGCAGCGGTCATAGTATAGGGGACTCCGTCGATGTCGGGCAGTAGTGCGCAGGTGCAGCTTGCCGATAGCAAGAGGGGAGGGGGACGATCCGTGGACACGTGTAGGCTCCAGCAGTGGTAACTATGCAGCAACGTCGGATTCCGCTCTTGAACCGCGGCGGCTGCGTTTTTATGGAGGAAAAACGCTAAGGCGCCCGTGTGCTGCGCGATGTCAGTGCACGTTAAAGATCCCCAGGTGGTCGAAATTATTCCGGAGCCCTCCACTACGGCACCTCTTCTTCCTTTCTTTCAATCCCTCCTTTATCCCTTCCCTTACGGCGCGGTTCAGGTGTCCAATGATATATGAGACAGATACTGCGCCATTTCCTTTCCCCCAAAAAACCAATTATTATTATAAACGCGCATTTGTGGAATGGACTAAGAAGGCAGTAGGCCTCTGTATGGTTGCGAAGGCTGCCTGGATTTCTCCGTGAATGATGTGGGTGCCGTCGTGCAGCGGTCATAGTATAGGGGACTCCGTCGATGTCGGGCAGTAGTGCGCAGGTGCAGCTTGCCGGTAGCAAGAGGGGAGGGGGACGATCCGTGGACACGTGTAGGCTCCACCAGTGGTGACTATCCAGCAACTTCGGATTCCGCTCTTGAAACGCGCATTTGTGGAATGGACTAAGAAGGCAGTTAGCCTCTGTATGGTTGCGAAGGCTGCCTGGATTTCTCCGTGAATGATGTGGGTGCCGTCGTGCAGTGGTCATAGTATAGGGGACTCCGTCGATGTCGGGCAGTAGTGCGCAGGTGCTGCTTGCCGGTAGCAAGAAGAGGGGAGGGGGACGATCCGTCGACACGTATAGGCTCCACCAGTGGTGACTGTGCAGCAACTTCGGATTCCGCTCTTGAAACGCGCATTTGTGGAACGGACTAAGAAGGCAGTTAGCCTCTGTATGGTTGCGAAGGCTGCCTGGATTTCTCCGTGAATGATGTGGGTGCCGTCGTGCAGTGGTCATAGTATAGGGGACTCCATCGATGTCGGGCAGTAGTGCGCAGGTGCAGCTTGCCGGTAGCAAGAAGAGGGGAGGGGGACGATCCGTGGACACGTGTAGGCTCCACCAGTGGTGACTATGCAGCAACTTCGGATTCCGCTCTTGAAACGCGCATTTGAGGAATGGACTAAGAAGGCAGTTAGCCTCTGTATGGTTGCGAAGGCTGCCTGGATTGCTCCGTGAATGATGTGGGTGCCGTCGTGCAGCGGTCATAGTATAGGGGACACCGTCGATGTCGGGCAGTAGTGCGCAGGTGCAGCTTGCCGGTAGCAAGAGGGGAGGGGGACGATCCGTGGGCACGTGTAGGCTCCAGCAGTGGTAACAATGCAGCAACTTCGGATTCCGTTCTTGAAACGCGCATTTGTGGAATGGACTAAGAAGGCAGTTAGCCTGTGTATGGTTGCGAAGGCTGCCTGGATTTCTCCGTGAATGATGTGGGTGCCGTCGTGCAAGCGGTCATAGTATAGGGGACTCCGTCGATGTCGGGCAGTAGTGCGCAGGTGCAGCTTGCCGGTAGCAAGAAGAGGGGAGGGGGACGATCCGTGGACACGTATAGGCTCCACCAGTGGTGACTGTGCAGCAACTTCGGATTCCGCTCTTGAAACGCGCATTTGTGGAACGGACTAAGAAGGCAGTTAGCCTCTGTATGGTTGCGAAGGCTGCCTGGATTTCTCCGTGAATGATGTGGGTGCCGTCGTGCAGCGGTCATAGTATAGGGGACTCCATCGATGTCGGGCGGTAGTGCGCAGGTGCAGCTTGCCGGTAGCAAGAAGAGGGGAGGGGGACGATCCGTGGACACGTGTAGGCTCCACCAGTGGTGACTATGCAGCAACTTCGGATTCCGCTCTTGAAACGCGCATTTGTGGAATGGACTAAGAAGGCAGTTAGCCTCTGTATGGTTGCGAAGGCTGCCTGGATTGCTCCGTGAATGATGTGGGTGCCGTCGTGCAGCGGTCATAGTATAGGGGACTCCGTCGATGTCGGGCAGTAGTGCGCAGGTGCAGCTGGCCGGTAGCAAGAGGGGAGGGGGACGATCCGTGGACACGTGTAGGCTCCACCAGTGGTGACTGTGCAGCAACTTCGGATTCCGCTCTTGAAACGCGCATTTGTGGAACGGACTAAGAAGGCAGTTAGCCTTTGTGTGGTTGCGAAGGCTGCCTGGATTTCTCCGTGAATGATGTGGGTGCCGTCGTGCAGCGGTCATAGTATAGGGGACTCCGTCGATGTCTGGCAGTAGTGCGCAGGTGCAGCTTGCCGGTAGCAAGAAGAGGGGAGGGGGACGATCCGTGGACACGTATAGGCTCCACCAGTGGTGACTGGGCAGCAACTTCGGATTCCGCTCTTCAAACGCGCATTTCTTGAATGGACGAAGAAGGCGGTTAGCCTCTGTATGGTTGCGGAGGCTGCCTGTATTGCTCCTTGAATGATGTGGGTGCCGTCGTGCAGCGGTCATAGTGTAGGGGACGCCATAGATCTCGGGCAGTAGTGCGCATGTGCAGCTTGCCGGTAGCAAGAAGAGGGGAGGGGGACGATCCGTGGACACGTATAGGCTCCACCAGTGGTGACTGTGCATCCGCTTCGGATTCCGCTCTTCAAACGCGCATTTCTGGAATGGACGAAGAAGGCGGTTAGCCTCTGTATGGTTGCGGAGGCTGTCTGGATTGCTCCGTGAATGATGTGGGTGCCGTCGTGCAGCGGTCATAGTGTAGGGGACGCCATAGATCTCGGACAGTAGTGCGCATGTGCAGCTTGCCGGTAGCAAGAAGAGGGGAGGGGGATGATCCGTGGACACGTATAGGCTCCACCAGTGCTGACTGTGCATCCGCTTCGGATTCCGCTCTTCACACGCGCATTTCTGGAATGGGCGAAGAAGGCGGTCAGCCTCTGTATGGTTGCGGAGGCTGCCTGGATTGCTCCGTGAATGATGTGGGTGCCGTCACGCAGCGGTCATAGTGTAGGGGACGCCGTCGATGTCGGGCAGTAGTGCGCATGTGCAGCTTGACGGTAGCAAGAAGAGGGGAGGGGGATGATCCGTGGACACGTATAGGCTCCACCAGTGGTGACTGTGCAGCAGCTTCGGATTCCGCTCTTGAAATGCGCATTTGTGGAACGGACTAAGAAGGCAGTTAGCCTCTGTATGGTTGCGAAGGCTGCCTGGATTTCTCCGTGAATGATGTGGGTGCCGTCGTGCAGCGGTCATAGTATAGGGGACTCCATCGATGTCGGGCAGTAGTGCGCAGGTGCAGCTTGCCGGTAGCAAGAAGAGGGGAGGGGGACGATCCGTGGACACGTGTAGGCTCCACCAGTGGTGACTATGCAGCAACTTCGGATTCCGCTCTTGAAACGCGCATTTGTGGAATGGACTAAGAAGGCAGTTAGCCTCTGTATGGTTGCGAAGGCTGCCTGGATTGCTCCGTGAATGATGTGGGTGCCGTCGTGCAGCGGTCATAGTATAGGGGACTCCGTCGATGGCGGGCAGTAGTGCGCTGGTGCAGCTTGCCGGTAGCAAGAGGGGAGGGGGACGATCCGTGGACACGTGTAGGCTCCACCAGGGGTGATTATGCAGCAACTTCGGATTCCGCTCTTGAAACGCGCATTTGTGGAATGGACTAAGAAGGCAGTTGCGAAGGCTGCCTCGATTTCTCTATGAATGATGTGGGTGCCGTCGTGCATCGGTCATAGTATAGGGGACTCCGTCGATGTCGGGCAGTAGTGCGCAGGTGCAGCTTGCCGGTTGCAAGAAGAGGGGAGGGGGACGATCCGTGGACACGTGTAGGCTCCACCAGTGGTGACTATGCAGCAACTTCGGATTCCGCTCTTGAAACGCGCATTTCTGGAATGGACTAAGAAGGCAGTTTGCCTCTGTATGGTTGCGAAGGCTGCGTGGATTGCTCCGTGAATGATGTGGGTGCCGTCGTTCAGCGGTCATAGTATAGGGGACTCCGTCGATGTCGGGCAGTAGTGCGCAGGTGCAGCTTGCCGGTAGCAAGAGGGGAGGGGGACGATCCGTGGACACGTGTAGGCTCCACCAGTGGTGACTATGCAGCAACTTCGGATTCCGCTCTTGAAACGCGCATTTGTGGAATGGACTAAGAGGGCAGTTAGCCTCTGTATGGTTGCGAAGGCTGCCTGGATTTCTCCGTGAATGATGTGGGTGCCGTCGTGCAGCGGTCATAGTATAGGGGACTCCGTCGATGTCGGGCAGTAGTGCGCATGTGCAGCTTGCCGGTAGCAAGAAGAGGGGAGGGGGACGATCCGTCGACACGTATAGGCTCCACCAGTGGTGACTGTGCAGCAACTTCGGATTCCGCTCTTGAAACGCGCATTTGTGGAACGGACTAAGAAGGCAGTTAGCCTCTGTATGGTTGCGAAGGCTGCCTGGATTTCTCCGTGAATGATGTGGGTGCCGTCGTGCAGTGGTCATAGTATAGGGGACTCCATCGATGTCGGGCAGTAGGGCGCAGGTGCAGCTTGCCGGTAGCAAGAAGAGGGGAGGGGGACGATCCGTGGACACGTGTAGGCTCCACCAGTGGTGACTATGCAGCAACTTCGGATTCCGCTCTTGAAACGCGCATTTGTGGAATGGACTAAGAAGGCAGTTAGCCTCTGTATGGTTGCGAAGGCTGCCTGGATTTCTCCGTGAATGATGTGGGTGCCGTCGTGGAAGCGGTCATAGTATAGGGGACTCCGTCGATGTCGGGCAGTAGTGCGCAGGTGCAGCTTGCCGGTAGCAAGAAGAGGGGAGGGGGACGATCCGTGGACACATATAGGCTCCACCAGTGGTGACTGTGCAGCAACTTCGGATTTCGCTCTTGAAACGCGCATTTGTGAAACGGACTAAGAAGGCAGTTAGCCTCTGTATGGTTGCGAAGGCTGCCTGGATTTCTCCGTGAATGATGTGGGTGCCGTCGTGCAGCGGTCATAGTATAGGGGACTCCATCGATGTCGGGCGGTAGTGCGCAGGTGCAGCTTGCCGGTAACAAGAAGAGGGGAGGGGGACGATCCGTGGACACGTGTAGGCTCCACCAGTGGTGACTGTGCAGCAACTTCGGATTCCGCTCTTGAAACGCGCATTTGTGGAACGGACTAAGAAGGCAGTTAGCCTCTGTATGGTTGCGAAGGCTGCCTGGATTTCTCCGTGAATGATGTGGGTGCCGTCGTGCAGCGGTCATAGTATAGGGGACTCCGTCGATGTCTGGCAGTAGTGCGCAGGTGCAACTTGCCGGTAGCAAGAAGAGGGGAGGGGGACGATCCGTGGACACGTATAGGCTCCACCAGTGGTGACTGTGCAGCAACTTCGGATTCCGCTCTTGAAACGCGCTTTTGTGGAACGGACTAAGAAGGCAGTTAGCCTCTGTATGGTTGCGAAGGCTGCCTGGATTTCTCCGTGAATGATGTGGGTGCCGTCGTGCAGCGGTCATAGTATAGGGGACTCCGTCGATGTCTGGCAGTAGTGCGCAGGTGCAGCTTGCCGGTAGCAAGAAGAGGGGAGGGGGACGATCCGTGGACACGTATAGGCTCCACCAGTAGTGACTGTGCAGCAACTTCGGATTCCGCTCTTCAAACGTGCATTTCTTGAATGGACGAAGAAGGCGGTTAGCCTCTGTATGGTTGCGGAGGCTGCCTGTATTGCTCCGTGAATGATGTGGGTGCCGTCGTGCAGCGGTCATAGTGTAGGGGACGCCATAGATCTCGGGCAGTAGTGCGCATGTGCAGCTTGCCGGTAGCAAGAAGAGGGGAGGGGGACGATCCGTGGACACGTATAGGCTCCACCAGTGGTGACTGTGCATCCGCTTCGGATTCCGCTCTTCAAACCCGCATTTCTGGAAAGGACGAAGAAGGCGGTTAGCCTCTGTATGGTTGCGGAGGCTGCCTGGATTGCTCCGTGAATGATGTGGGTGCCGTCGTGCATCGGTCATAGTGTAGGGGACTCCATCGATGTCGGGCGGTAGTGCGCAGGTGCATCTTGCCGGTAACAAGAAGAGGGGAGGGGGACGATCCGTGGACACGTGTAGGCTCCACCAGTGGTGACTGTGCAGCAACTTCGGATTCCGCTCTTGAAACGCGCATTTGTGGAACGGACTAAGAAGGCAGTTAGCCTCTGTATGGTTGCGAAGGCTGCCTGGATTTCTCCGTGAATGATGTGGGTGCCGTCGTGCAGCGGTCATAGTATAGGGGACTCCATCGATGTCGGGCGGTAGTGCGCAGGTGCAGCTTGCCGGTAACAAGAAGAGGGGAGGGGGACGATCCGTGGACACGTGTAGGCTCCACCAGTGGTGACTGTGCAGGAACTTCGGATTCCGCTCTTGAAACGCGCATTTGTGGAACGGACTAAGAAGGCAGTTAGCCTCTGTATGGTTGCGAAGGCTGCCTGGATTTCTCCGTGAATGATGTGGGTGCCGTCGTGCAGCGGTCATAGTATAGGGGACTCCATCGATGTCGGGCGGTAGTGCGCAGGTGCAGCTTGCCGGTAACAAGAAGAGGGGAGGGGGACGATCCGTGGACACGTATAGGCTCCACCAGTGGTGACTGTGCAGCAACTTCGGATTCCGCTCTTGAAACGCGCATTTGTGGAACGGACTAAGAAGGCAGTTAGCCTCTGTATGGTTGCGAAGGCTGCCTGGATTTCTCCGTGAATGATGTGGGTGCCGTCGTGCAGTGGTCATAGTATAGGGGACTCCATCGATGTCGGGCAGTAGTGCGCAGGTGCAGCTTGCCGGTAGCAAGAAGAGGGGAGGGGGACGATCCGTGGACACGTGTAGGCTCCACCAGTGGTGACTATGCAGCGACTTCGGATTCCGCTCTTGAAACGCGCATTTGAGGAATGGACTAAGAAGGCAGTTAGCCTCTGTATGGTTGCGAAGGCTGCCTGGATTGCTCCGTGAATGATGTGGGTGCCGTCGTGCAGCGGTCATAGTATAGGGGACACCGTCGATGTCGGGCAGTAGTGCGCAGGTGCAGCTTGCCGGTAGCAAGAGGGGAGGGGGACGATCCGTGGACACGTGTAGGCTCCAGCAGTGGTAACAATGCAGCAACTTCGGATTCCGTTCTTGAAACGCGCATTTGTGGAATGGACTAAGAAGGCAGTTAGCCTGTGTATGGTTGCGAAGGCTGCCTGGATTTCTCCGTGAATGATGTGGGTGCCGTCGTGCAAGCGGTCATAGTATAGGGGACTCCGTCGATGTCGGGCAGTAGTGCGCAGGTGCAGCTTGCCGGTAGCAAGAAGAGGGGAGGGGGACGATCCGTGGACACGTATAGGCTCCACCAGTGGTGACTGTGCAGCAACTTCGGATTCCGCTCTTGAAACGCGCATTTGTGGAACGGACTAAGAAGGCAGTTAGCCTCTGTATGGTTGCGAAGGCTGCCTGGATTTCTCCGTGAATGATGTGGGTGCCGTCGTGCAGCGGTCATAGTATAGGGGACTCCATCGATGTCGGGCGGTAGTGCGCAGGTGCAGCTTGCCGGTAGCAAGAAGAGGGGAGGGGGACGATCCGTGGACACGTGTAGGCTCCACCAGTGGTGACTATGCAGCAACTTCGGATTCCGCTCTTGAAACGCGCATTTGTGGAATGGACTAAGAAGGCAGTTAGCCTCTGTATGGTTGCGAAGGCTGCCTGGATTGCTCCGTGAATGATGTGGGTGCCGTCGTGCAGCGGTCATAGTATAGGGGACTCCGTCGATGTCGGGCAGTAGTGCGCAGGTGCAGCTGGCCGGTAGCAAGAGGGGAGGGGGACGATCCGTGGACACGTGTAGGCTCCACCAGTGGTGACTGTGCAGCAACTTCGGATTCCGCTCTTGAAACGCGCATTTGTGGAACGGACTAAGAAGGCAGTTAGCCTTTGTGTGGTTGCGAAGGCTGCCTGGATTTCTCCGTGAATGATGTGGGTGCCGTCGTGCAGCGGTCATAGTATAGGGGACTCCGTCGATGTCTGGCAGTAGTGCGCAGGTGCAGCTTGCCGGTAGCAAGAAGAGGGGAGGGGGACGATCCGTGGACACGTATAGGCTCCACCAGTGGTGACTGGGCAGCAACTTCGGATTCCGCTCTTCAAACGCGCATTTCTTGAATGGACGAAGAAGGCGGTTAGCCTCTGTATGGTTGCGGAGGCTGCCTGTATTGCTCCTTGAATGATGTGGGTGCCGTCGTGCAGCGGTCATAGTGTAGGGGACGCCATAGATCTCGGGCAGTAGTGCGCATGTGCAGCTTGCCGGTAGCAAGAAGAGGGGAGGGGGACGATCCGTGGACACGTATAGGCTCCACCAGTGGTGACTGTGCATCCGCTTCGGATTCCGCTCTTCAAACGCGCATTTCTGGAATGGACGAAGAAGGCGGTTAGCCTCTGTATGGTTGCGGAGGCTGTCTGGATTGCTCCGTGAATGATGTGGGTGCCGTCGTGCAGCGGTCATAGTGTAGGGGACGCCATAGATCTCGGACAGTAGTGCGCATGTGCAGCTTGCCGGTAGCAAGAAGAGGGGAGGGGGATGATCCGTGGACACGTATACGCTCCACCAGTGCTGACTGTGCATCCGCTTCGGATTCCGCTCTTCACACGCGCATTTCTGGAATGGGCGAAGAAGGCGGTCAGCCTCTGTATGGTTGCGGAGGCTGCCTGGATTGCTCCGTGAATGATGTGGGTGCCGTCACGCAGCGGTCATAGTGTAGGGGACGCCGTCGATGTCGGGCAGTAGTGCGCATGTGCAGCTTGACGGTAGCAAGAAGAGGGGAGGGGGATGATCCGTGGACACGTATAGGCTCCACCAGTGGTGACTGTGCAGCAGCTTCGGATTCCGCTCTTGAAATGCGCATTTGTGGAACGGACTAAGAAGGCAGTTAGCCTCTGTATGGTTGCGAAGGCTGCCTGGATTTCTCCGTGAATGATGTGGGTGCCGTCGTGCAGCGGTCATAGTATAGGGGACTCCATCGATGTCGGGCAGTAGTGCGCAGGTGCAGCTTGCCGGTAGCAAGAGGGGAGGGGGACGATCCGTGGACACGTGTAGGCTCCACCAGTGGTGACTATGCAGCAACTTCGGATTCCGCTCTTGAAACGCGCATTTGTGGAATGGACTAAGAAGGCAGTTAGCCTCTGTATGGTTGCGAAGGCTGCCTGGATTGCTCCGTGAATGATGTGGGTGCCGTCGTGCAGCGGTCATAGTATAGGGGACACCGTCGATGTCGGGCAGTAGTGCGCAGGTGCAGCTTGCCGGTAGCAAGAGGGGAGGGGGACGATCCGTGGGCACGTGTAGGCTCCACCAGTGGTGACTGAGCAGCAACTTCGGATTCCGCTCTTGAAACGCGCATTTGTGGAACGGACTAAGAAGGCAGTTAGCCTCTGTATGGTTGCGAAGGCTGCCTGGATTTCTCCGTGAATGATGTGGGTGCCGTCGTGCAGTGGTCATAGTATAGGGGACTCCATCGATGTCGGGCAGTAGTGCGCAGGTGCAGCTTGCCGGTAGCAAGAAGAGGGGAGGGGGACGATCCGTGGACACGTGTAGGCTCCACCAGTGGTGACTATGCAGCAACTTCGGATTCCGCTCTTGAAACGCGCATTTGAGGAATGGACTAAGAAGGCAGTTAGCCTCTGTATGGTTGCGAAGGCTGCCTGGATTGCTCCGTGAATGATGTGGGTGCCGTCGTGCAGCGGTCATAGTATAGGGGACACCGTCGATGTCGGGCAGTAGTGCGCAGGTGCAGCTTGCCGGTAGCAAGAGGGGAGGGGGACGATCCGTGGGCACGTGTAGGCTCCAGCAGTGGTAACAATGCAGCAACTTCGGATTCCGTTCTTGAAACGCGCATTTGTGGAATGGACTAAGAAGGCAGTTAGCCTGTGTATGGTTGCGAAGGCTGCCTGGATTTCTCCGTGAATGATGTGGGTGCCGTCGTGCAAGCGGTCATAGTATAGGGGACTCCGTCGATGTCGGGCAGTAGTGCGCAGGTGCAGCTTGCCGGTAGCAAGAAGAGGGGAGGGGGACGATCCGTGGACACGTATAGGCTCCACCAGTGGTGACTGTGCAGCAACTTCGGATTCCGCTCTTGAAACGCGCATTTGTGGAACGGACTAAGAAGGCAGTTAGCCTCTGTATGGTTGCGAAGGCTGCCTGGATTTCTCCGTGAATGATGTGGGTGCCGTCGTGCAGCGGTCATAGTATAGGGGACTCCATCGATGTCGGGCGGTAGTGCGCAGGTGCAGCTTGCCGGTAGCAAGAAGAGGGGAGGGGGACGATCCGTGGACACGTGTAGGCTCCACCAGTGGTGACTATGCAGCAACTTCGGATTCCGCTCTTGAAACGCGCATTTGTGGAATGGACTAAGAAGGCAGTTAGCCTCTGTATGGTTGCGAAGGCTGCCTGGATTGCTCCGTGAATGATGTGGGTGCCGTCGTGCAGCGGTCATAGTATAGGGGACTCCGTCGATGTCGGGCAGTAGTGCGCAGGTGCAGCTGGCCGGTAGCAAGAGGGGAGGGGGACGATCCGTGGACACGTGTAGGCTCCACCAGTGGTGACTGTGCAGCAACTTCGGATTCCGCTCTTGAAACGCGCATTTGTGGAACGGACTAAGAAGGCAGTTAGCCTTTGTGTGGTTGCGAAGGCTGCCTGGATTTCTCCGTGAATGATGTGGGTGCCGTCGTGCAGCGGTCATAGTATAGGGGACTCCGTCGATGTCTGGCAGTAGTGCGCAGGTGCAGCTTGCCGGTAGCAAGAAGAGGGGAGGGGGACGATCCGTGGACACGTATAGGCTCCACCAGTGGTGACTGGGCAGCAACTTCGGATTCCGCTCTTCAAACGCGCATTTCTTGAATGGACGAAGAAGGCGGTTAGCCTCTGTATGGTTGCGGAGGCTGCCTGTATTGCTCCTTGAATGATGTGGGTGCCGTCGTGCAGCGGTCATAGTGTAGGGGACGCCATAGATCTCGGGCAGTAGTGCGCATGTGCAGCTTGCCGGTAGCAAGAAGAGGGGAGGGGGACGATCCGTGGACACGTATAGGCTCCACCAGTGGTGACTGTGCATCCGCTTCGGATTCCGCTCTTCAAACGCGCATTTCTGGAATGGACGAAGAAGGCGGTTAGCCTCTGTATGGTTGCGGAGGCTGTCTGGATTGCTCCGTGAATGATGTGGGTGCCGTCGTGCAGAGGTCATAGTGTAGGGGACGCCATAGATCTCGGACAGTAGTGCGCATGTGCAGCTTGCCGGTAGCAAGAAGAGGGGAGGGGGATGATCCGTGGACACGTATAGGCTCCACCAGTGCTGACTGTGCATCCGCTTCGGATTCCGCTCTTCACACGCGCATTTCTGGAATGGGCGAAGACGGCGGTCAGCCTCTGTATGGTTGCGGAGGCTGCCTGGATTGCTCCGTGAATGATGTGGGTGCCGTCACGCAGCGGTCATAGTGTAGGGGACGCCGTCGATGTCGGGCAGTAGTGCGCATGTGCAGCTTGACGGTAGCAAGAAGAGGGGAGGGGGATGATCCGTGGACACGTATAGGCTCCACCAGTGGTGACTGTGCAGCAGCTTCGGATTCCGCTCTTGAAATGCGCATTTGTGGAACGGACTAAGAAGGCAGTTAGCCTCTGTATGGTTGCGAAGGCTGCCTGGATTTCTCCGTGAATGATGTGGGTGCCGTCGTGCAGCGGTCATAGTATAGGGGACTCCATCGATGTCGGGCAGTAGTGCGCAGGTGCAGCTTGCCGGTAGCAAGAAGAGGGGAGGGGGACGATCCGTGGACACGTGTAGGCTCCACCAGTGGTGACTATGCAGCAACTTCGGATTCCGCTCTTGAAACGCGCATTTGTGGAATGGACTAAGAAGGCAGTTAGCCTCTGTATGGTTGCGAAGGCTGCCTGGATTGCTCCGTGAATGATGTGGGTGCCGTCGTGCAGCGGTCATAGTATAGGGGACTCCGTCGATGGCGGGCAGTAGTGCGCTGGTGCAGCTTGCCGGTAGCAAGAGGGGAGGGGGACGATCCGTGGACACGTGTAGGCTCCACCAGGGGTGATTATGCAGCAACTTCGGATTCCGCTCTTGAAACGCGCATTTGTGGAATGGACTAAGAAGGCAGTTGCGAAGGCTGCCTCGATTTCTCTATGAATGATGTGGGTGCCGTCGCGCATCGGTCATAGTATAGGGGACTCCGTCGATGTCGGGCAGTAGTGCGCAGGTGCAGCTTGCCGGTTGCAAGAAGAGGGGAGGGGGACGATCCGTGGACACGTGTAGGCTCCACCAGTGGTGACTATGCAGCAACATCGGATTCCGCTCTTGAAACGCGCATTTCTGGAATGGACTAAGAAGGCAGTTTGCCTCTGTATGGTTGCGAAGGCTGCGTGGATTGCTCCGTGAATGATGTGGGTGCCGTCGTTCAGCGGTCATAGTATAGGGGACTCCGTCGATGTCGGGCAGTAGTGCGCAGGTGCAGCTTGCCGGTAGGAAGAGGGGAGGGGGACGATCCGTGGACACGTGTAGGCTCCACCAGTGGTGACTATGCAGCAACTTCGGATTCCGCTCTTGAAACGCGCATTTGTGGAATGGACTAAGAGGGCAGTTAGCCTCTGTATGGTTGCGAAGGCTGCCTGGATTTCTCCGTGAATGATGTGGGTGCCGTCGTGCAGCGGTCATAGTATAGGGGACTCCGTCGATGTCGGGCAGTAGTGCGCATGTGCAGCTTGCCGGTAGCAAGAAGAGGGGAGGGGGACGATCCGTCGACACGTATAGGCTCCACCAGTGGTGACTGTGCAGCAACTTCGGATTCCGCTCTTGAAACGCGCATTTGTGGAACGGACTAAGAAGGCAGTTAGCCTCTGTATGGTTGCGAAGGCTGCCTGGATTTCTCCGTGAATGATGTGGGTGCCGTCGTGCAGTGGTCATAGTATAGGGGACTCCATCGATGTCGGGCAGTAGGGCGCAGGTGCAGCTTGCCGGTAGCAAGAAGAGGGGAGGGGGACGATCCGTGGACACGTGTAGGCTCCACCAGTGGTGACTATGCAGCAACTTCGGATTCCGCTCTTGAAACGCGCATTTGTGGAATGGACTAAGAAGGCAGTTAGCCTCTGTATGGTTGCGAAGGCTGCCTGGATTTCTCCGTGAATGATGTGGGTGCCGTCGTGGAAGCGGTCATAGTATAGGGGACTCCGTCGATGTCGGGCAGTAGTGCGCAGGTGCAGCTTGCCGGTAGCAAGAAGAGGGGAGGGGGACGATCCGTGGACACATATAGGCTCCACCAGTGGTGACTGTGCAGCAACTTCGGATTTCGCTCTTGAAACGCGCATTTGTGAAACGGACTAAGAAGGCAGTTAGCCTCTGTATGGTTGCGAAGGCTGCCTGGATTTCTCCGTGAATGATGTGGGTGCCGTCGTGCAGCGGTCATAGTATAGGGGACTCCATCGATGTCGGGCGGTAGTGCGCAGGTGCAGCTTGCCGGTAACAAGAAGAGGGGAGGGGGACGATCCGTGGACACGTGTAGGCTCCACCAGTGGTGACTGTGCAGCAACTTCGGATTCCGCTCTTGAAACGCGCATTTGTGGAACGGACTAAGAAGGCAGTTAGCCTCTGTATGGTTGCGAAGGCTGCCTGGATTTCTCCGTGAATGATGTGGGTGCCGTCGTGCAGCGGTCATAGTATAGGGGACTCCGTCGATGTCTGGCAGTAGTGCGCAGGTGCAGCTTGCCGGTAGCAAGAAGAGGGGAGGGGGACGATCCGTGGACACGTATAGGCTCCACCAGTGGTGACTGTGCAGCAACTTCGGATTCCGCTCTTCAAACGCGCATTTCTTGAATGGACGAAGAAGGCGGTTAGCCTCTGTATGGTTGCGGAGGCTGCCTGTATTGCTCCGTGAATGATGTGGGTGCCGTCGTGCAGCGGTCATAGTGTAGGGGACGCCATAGATCTCGGGCAGTAGTGCGCATGTGCAGCTTGCCGGTAGCAAGAAGAGGGGAGGGGGACGATCCGTGGACACGTATAGGCTCCACCAGTGGTGACTGTGCATCCGCTTCGGATTCCGCTCTTCAAACCCGCATTTCTGGAAAGGACGAAGAAGGCGGTTAGCCTCTGTATGGTTGCGGAGGCTGCCTGGATTGCTCCGTGAATGATGTGGGTGCCGTCGTGCATCGGTCATAGTGTAGGGGACTCCATCGATGTCGGGCGGTAGTGCGCAGGTGCATCTTGCCGGTAACAAGAAGAGGGGAGGGGGACGATCCGTGGACACGTGTAGGCTCCACCAGTGGTGACTGTGCAGCAACTTCGGATTCCGCTCTTGAAACGCGCATTTGTGGAACGGACTAAGAAGGCAGTTAGCCTCTGTATGGTTGCGAAGGCTGCCTGGATTTCTCCGTGAATGATGTGGGTGCCGTCGTGCAGCGGTCATAGTATAGGGGACTCCATCGATGTCGGGCGGTAGTGCGCAGGTGCAGCTTGCCGGTAACAAGAAGAGGGGAGGGGGACGATCCGTGGACACGTATAGGCTCCACCAGTGGTGACTGTGCAGCAACTTCGGATTCCGCTCTTGAAACGCGCATTTGTGGAACGGACTAAGAAGGCAGTTAGCCTCTGTATGGTTGCGAAGGCTGCCTGGATTTCTCCGTGAATGATGTGGGTGCCGTCGTGCAGTGGTCATAGTATAGGGGACTCCATCGATGTCGGGCAGTAGTGCGCAGGTGCAGCTTGCCGGTAGCAAGAAGAGGGGAGGGGGACGATCCGTGGACACGTGTAGGCTCCACCAGTGGTGACTATGCAGCAACTTCGGATTCCGCTCTTGAAACGCGCATTTGAGGAATGGACTAAGAAGGCAGTTAGCCTCTGTATGGTTGCGAAGGCTGCCTGGATTGCTCCGTGAATGATGTGGGTGCCGTCGTGCAGCGGTCATAGTATAGGGGACACCGTCGATGTCGGGCAGTAGTGCGCAGGTGCAGCTTGCCGGTAGCAAGAGGGGAGGGGGACGATCCGTGGACACGTGTAGGCTCCAGCAGTGGTAACAATGCAGCAACTTCGGATTCCGTTCTTGAAACGCGCATTTGTGGAATGGACTAAGAAGGCAGTTAGCCTGTGTATGGTTGCGAAGGCTGCCTGGATTTCTCCGTGAATGATGTGGGTGCCGTCGTGCAAGCGGTCATAGTATAGGGGACTCCTTCGATGTCGGGCAGTAGTGCGCAGGTGCAGCTTGCCGGTAGCAAGAAGAGGGGAGGGGGACGATCCGTGGACACGTATAGGCTCCACCAGTGGTGACTGTGCAGCAACTTCGGATTCCGCTCTTGAAACGCGCATTTGTGGAACGGACTAAGAAGGCAGTTAGCCTCTGTATGGTTGCGAAGGCTGCCTGGATTTCTCCGTGAATGATGTGGGTGCCGTCGTGCAGCGGTCATAGTATAGGGGACTCCATCGATGTCGGGCGGTAGTGCGCAGGTGCAGCTTGCCGGTAGCAAGAAGAGGGGAGGGGGACGATCCGTGGACACGTGTAGGCTCCACCAGTGGTGACTATGCAGCAACTTCGGATTCCGCTCTTGAAACGCGCATTTGTGGAATGGACTAAGAAGGCAGTTAGCCTCTGTATGGTTGCGGAGGCTGCCTGTATTGCTCCTTGAATGATGTGGGTGCCGTCGTGCAGCGGTCATAGTGTAGGGGACGCCATAGATCTCGGGCAGTAGTGCGCATGTGCAGCTTGCCGGTAGCAAGAAGAGGGGAGGGGGACGATCCGTGGACACGTATAGGCTCCACCAGTGGTGACTGTGCATCCGCTTCGGATTCCGCTCTTCAAACGCGCATTTCTGGAATGGACGAAGAAGGCGGTTAGCCTCTGTATGGTTGCGGAGGCTGTCTGGATTGCTCCGTGAATGATGTGGGTGCCGTCGTGCAGCGGTCATAGTGTAGGGGACGCCATAGATCTCGGACAGTAGTGCGCATGTGCAGCTTGCCGGTAGCAAGAAGAGGGGAGGGGGATGATCCGTGGACACGTATAGGCTCCACCAGTGCTGACTGTGCATCCGCTTCGGATTCCGCTCTTCACACGCGCATTTCTGGAATGGGCGAAGAAGGCGGTCAGCCTCTGTATGGTTGCGGAGGCTGCCTGGATTGCTCCGTGAATGATGTGGGTGCCGTCACGCAGCGGTCATAGTGTAGGGGACGCCGTCGATGTCGGGCAGTAGTGCGCATGTGCAGCTTGACGGTAGCAAGAAGAGGGGAGGGGGATGATCCGTGGACACGTATAGGCTCCACCAGTGGTGACTGTGCAGCAGCTTCGGATTCCGCTCTTGAAATGCGCATTTGTGGAACGGACTAAGAAGGCAGTTAGCCTCTGTATGGTTGCGAAGGCTGCCTGGATTTCTCCGTGAATGATGTGGGTGCCGTCGTGCAGCGGTCATAGTATAGGGGACTCCATCGATGTCGGGCAGTAGTGCGCAGGTGCAGCTTGCCGGTAGCAAGAAGAGGGGAGGGGGACGATCCGTGGACACGTGTAGGCTCCACCAGTGGTGACTATGCAGCAACTTCGGATTCCGCTCTTGAAACGCGCATTTGTGGAATGGACTAAGAAGGCAGTTAGCCTCTGTATGGTTGCGAAGGCTGCCTGGATTGCTCCGTGAATGATGTGGGTGCCGTCGTGCAGCGGTCATAGTATAGGGGACTCCGTCGATGGCGGGCAGTAGTGCGCTGGTGCAGCTTGCCGGTAGCAAGAGGGGAGGGGGACGATCCGTGGACACGTGTAGGCTCCACCAGGGGTGATTATGCAGCAACTTCGGATTCCGCTCTTGAAACGCGCATTTGTGGAATGGACTAAGAAGGCAGTTGCGAAGGCTGCCTCGATTTCTCTATGAATGATGTGGGTGCCGTCGTGCATCGGTCATAGTATAGGGGACTCCGTCGATGTCGGGCAGTAGTGCGCAGGTGCAGCTTGCCGGTTGCAAGAAGAGGGGAGGGGGACGATCCGTGGACACGTGTAGGCTCCACCAGTGGTGACTATGCAGCAACTTCGGATTCCGCTCTTGAAACGCGCATTTCTGGAATGGACTAAGAAGGCAGTTTGCCTCTGTATGGTTGCGAAGGCTGCGTGGATTGCTCCGTGAATGATGTGGGTGCCGTCCTTCAGCGGTCATAGTATAGGGGACTCCGTCGATGTCGGGCAGTAGTGCGCAGGTGCAGCTTGCCGGTAGCAAGAGGGGAGGGGGACGATCCGTGGACACGTGTAGGCTCCACCAGTGGTGACTATGCAGCAACTTCGGATTCCGCTCTTGAAACGCGCATTTGTGGAATGGACTAAGAGGGCAGTTAGCCTCTGTATGGTTGCGAAGGCTGCCTGGATTTCTCCGTGAATGATGTGGGTGCCGTCGTGCAGCGGTCATAGTATAGGGGACTCCGTCGATGTCGGGCAGTAGTGCGCATGTGCAGCTTGCCGGTAGCAAGAAGAGGGGAGGGGGACGATCCGTCGACACGTATAGGCTCCACCAGTGGTGACTGTGCAGCAACTTCGGATTCCGCTCTTGAAACGCGCATTTGTGGAACGGACTAAGAAGGCAGTTAGCCTCTGTATGGTTGCGAAGGCTGCCTGGATTTCTCCGTGAATGATGTGGGTGCCGTCGTGCAGTGGTCATAGTATAGGGGACTCCATCGATGTCGGGCAGTAGGGCGCAGGTGCAGCTTGCCGGTAGCAAGAAGAGGGGAGGGGGACGATCCGTGGACACGTGTAGGCTCCACCAGTGGTGACTATGCAGCAACTTCGGATTCCGCTCTTGAAACGCGCATTTGTGGAATGGACTAAGAAGGCAGTTAGCCTCTGTATGGTTGCGAAGGCTGCCTGGATTTCTCCGTGAATGATGTGGGTGCCGTCGTGGAAGCGGTCATAGTATAGGGGACTCCGTCGATGTCGGGCAGTAGTGCGCAGGTGCAGCTTGCCGGTAACAAGAAGAGGGGAGGGGGACGATCCGTGGACACGTGTAGGCTCCACCAGTGGTGACTGTGCAGGAACTTCGGATTCCGCTCTTGAAACGCGCATTTGTGGAACGGACTAAGAAGGCAGTTAGCCTCTGTATGGTTGCGAAGGCTGCCTGGATTTCTCCGTGAATGATGTGGGTGCCGTCGTGCAGCGGTCATAGTATAGGGGACTCCATCGATGTCGGGCGGTAGTGCGCAGGTGCAGCTTGCCGGTAACAAGAAGAGGGGAGGGGGACGATCCGTGGACACGTGTAGGCTCCACCAGTGGTGACTGTGCAGCAATTTCGGATTCCGCTCTTGAAACGCGCATTTGTGGAACGGACTAAGAAGGCAGTTAGCCTCTGTATGGTTGCGAAGGCTGCCTGGATTTCTCCGTGAATATGTGGGTGCCGTCGTGCAGCGGTCATAGTATAGGGGACTCCGTCGATGTCTGGCAGTAGTGCGCAGGTGCAGCTTGCCGGTAGCAAGAAGAGGGGAGGGGGACGATCCGTGGACACGTATAGGCTCCACCAGTGGTGACTGTGCAGCAACTTCGGATTCCGCTCTTGAAACGCGCATTTGTGGAACGGACTAAGAAGGCAGTTAGCCTCTGTATGGTTGCGAAGGCTGCCTGGATTTCTCCGTGAATGATGTGGGTGCCGTCGTGCAGCGGTCATAGTATAGGGGACTCCGTCGATGTCGGGCAGTAGTGCGCATGTGCAGCTTGCAGGTAGCAAGAAGAGGGGAGGGGGACAAACCGTGGACACGTGTAGGCTCCACCAGTGGTGACTGTGCAGCAACTTCGGATTCCGCTCTTGAAACGCGCATTTGTGGAACGGACTAATAAGGCAGTTAGCCTCTGTATGGTTGCGAAGGCTGCCTGGATTTCTCCGTGAATGATGTGGGTGCCGTCGTGCAGCGGTCATAGTATAGGGGACTCCATCGATGTCGGGCAGTAGTGCGCAGGTGCAGCTTGCCGGTAGCAAGAAGAGGGGAGGGGACGATCCGCGGACACGTGTAGGCTCCACTAGTGGTGACTATGCAGCAAGTTCGGATTCCGCTCTTGAAACGCGCATTTGTGGAATGGACTAAGAAGGCAGTTAGCCTCTGTATGGTTGCGAAGGCTGCCTGGATTGCTCCGTGAATGATGTGGGTGCCGTCGTGCAGCGGTCATAGTATAGGGGACTCCGTCGATGTCGGGCAGTAGCTTGCCGGTAGCAAGAGGGGAGGGGGACGATCCGTGGACACGTGTAGGCTCCACCAGGGGTGATTATGCAGCAACTTCGGATTCCGCTCTTGAAACGCGCATTTGTGGAATGGACTAAGAAGGCAGTTGCGAAGGCTGCCTCGATTTCTCTATGAATGATGTGGGTGCCGTCGTGCATCGGTCATAGTATAGGGGACTCCGTCGATGTCGGGCAGTAGTGCGCAGGTGCAGCTTGCCGGTTGCAAGAAGAGGGGAGGGGGACGATCCGTGGACACGTGTAGGCTCCACCAGTGGTGACTATGCAGCAACTTCGGATTCCGCTCTTGAAACGCGCATTTGTGGAATGGACTAAGAAGGCAGTTAGCCTCTGTATGGTTGCGAAGGCTGCGTGGATTGCTCCGTGAATGATGTGGGTGCCGTCGTGCAGCGGTCATAGTATGGGGGACTCCGTCGATGTCGGGCAGTAGTGCGCAGGTGCAGCTTGCCGGTAGCAAGAGGGGAGGGGGACGATCCGTGGACACGTGTAGGCTCCACCAGTGGTGACTATGCAGCAACTTCGGATTCCGCTCTTGAAACGCGCATTTGTGGAACGGACTAAGAAGGCAGATAGCCTCTGTATGGTTGCGAAAGCTGCCTGGATCTCTCCGTGAATGTGGGTGCCGTCGTGCAGCGGTCAATGTATAGGGGACTCCGTCGATGTCGGGCAGTAGTGCGCAGGTGCAGCTTGCCGGTTGCAAGAAGAGGGGAGGGGGACGATCCGTGGACACGTGTAGCCTCCACCAGTGGTGACTATGCAGCAACTTCGGATTCCGCTCTTGAAACGCGCATTTGTGGAATGGACTAAGAGGGCAGTTAGCCTCTGTATGGTTGCGAAGGCTGCCTGGATTTCTCCGTGAATGATGTGGGTGCCGTCGTGCAGCGGTCATAGTATAGGGGACTCCGTCGATGTCGGGCAGTAGTGCGCATGTGCAGCTTGCCGGTAGCAAGAAGAGGGGAGGGGGACGATCCGTCGACACGTATAGGCTCCACCAGTGGTGACTGTGCAGCAACTTCGGATTCCGCTCTTGAAACGCGCATTTGTGGAACGGACTAAGAAGGCAGTTAGCCTCTGTATGGTTGCGAAGGCTGCCTGGATTTCTCCGTGAATGATGTGGGTGCCGTCGTGCAGTGGTCATAGTATAGGGGACTCCATCGATGTCGGGCAGTAGGGCGCAGGTGCAGCTTGCCGGTAGCAAGAAGAGGGGAGGGGGACGATCCGTGGACACGTGTAGGCTCCACCAGTGGTGACTATGCAGCAACTTCGGATTCCGCTCTTGAAACGCGCATTTGTGGAATGGACTAAGAAGGCAGTTAGCCTCTGTATGGTTGCGAAGGCTGCCTGGATTTCTCCGTGAATGATGTGGGTGCCGTCGTGGAAGCGGTCATAGTATAGGGGACTCCGTCGATGTCGGGCAGTAGTGCGCAGGTGCAGCTTGCCGGTAGCAAGAAGAGGGGAGGGGGACGATCCGTGGACACATATAGGCTCCACCAGTGGTGACTGTGCAGCAACTTCGGATTTCGCTCTTGAAACGCGCATTTGTGAAACGGACTAAGAAGGCAGTTAGCCTCTGTATGGTTGCGAAGGCTGCCTGGATTTCTCCGTGAATGATGTGGGTGCCGTCGTGCAGCGGTCATAGTATAGGGGACTCCATCGATGTCGGGCGGTAGTGCGCAGGTGCAGCTTGCCGGTAACAAGAAAAGGGGAGGGGGACGATCCGTGGACACGTGTAGCCTCCACCAGTGGTGACTGTGCAGCAACTTCGGATTCCGCTCTTGAAACGCGCATTTGTGGAACGGACTAAGAAGGCAGTTAGCCTCTGTATGGTTGCGAAGGCTGCCTGGATTTCTCCGTGAATGATGTGGGTGCCGTCGTGCAGCGGTCATAGTATAGGGGACTCCGTCGATGTCTGGCAGTAGTGCGCAGGTGCAACTTGCCGGTAGCAAGAAGAGGGGAGGGGGACGATCCGTGGACACGTATAGGCTCCACCAGTGGTGACTGTGCAGCAACTTCGGATTCCGCTCTTGAAACGCGCATTTGTGGAACGGACTAAGAAGGCAGTTAGCCTCTGTATGGTTGCGAAGGCTGCCTGGATTTCTCCGTGAATGATGTGGGTGCCGTCGTGCAGCGGTCATAGTATAGGGGACTCCGTCGATGTCTGGCAGTAGTGCGCAGGTGCAGCTTGCCGGTAGCAAGAAGAGGGGAGGGGGACGATCCGTGGACACGTATAGGCTCCACCAGTGGTGACTGTGCAGCAACTTCGGATTCCGCTCTTCAAACGCGCATTTCTTGAATGGACGAAGAAGGCGGTTAGCCTCTGTATGGTTGCGGAGGCTGCCTGTATTGCTCCGTGAATGATGTGGGTGCCGTCGTGCAGCGGTCATAGTGTAGGGGACGCCATAGATCTCGGGCAGTAGTGCGCATGTGCAGCTTGCCGGTAGCAAGAAGAGGGGAGGGGGACGATCCGTGGACACGTATAGGCTCCACCAGTGGTGACTGTGCATCCGCTTCGGATTCCGCTCTTCAAACCCGCATTTCTGGAAAGGACGAAGAAGGCGGTTAGCCTCTGTATGGTTGCGGAGGCTGCCTGGATTGCTCCGTGAATGATGTGGGTGCCGTCGTGCATCGGTCATAGTGTAGGGGACTCCATCGATGTCGGGCGGTAGTGCGCAGGTGCATCTTGCCGGTAACAAGAAGAGGGGAGGGGGACGATCCGTGGACACGTGTAGGCTCCACCAGTGGTGACTGTGCAGCAACTTCGGATTCCGCTCTTGAAACGCGCATTTGTGGAACGGACTAAGAAGGCAGTTAGCCTCTGTATGGTTGCGAAGGCTGCCTGGATTTCTCCGTGAATGATGTGGGTGCCGTCGTGCAGCGGTCATAGTATAGGGGACTCCATCGATGTCGGGCGGTAGTGCGCAGGTGCAGCTTGCCGGTAACAAGAAGAGGGGAGGGGGACGATCCGTGGACGCGTGTAGGCTCCACCAGTGGTGACTGTGCAGGAACTTCGGATTCCGCTCTTGAAACGCGCATTTGTGGAACGGACTAAGAAGGCAGTTAGCCTCTGTATGGTTGCGAAGGCTGCCTGGATTTCTCCGTGAATGATGTGGGTGCCGTCGTGCAGCGGTCATAGTATAGGGGACTCCATCGATGTCGGGCGGTAGTGCGCAGGTGCAGCTTGCCGGTAACAAGAAGAGGGGAGGGGGACGATCCGTGGACACGTGTAGGCTCCACCAGTGGTGACTGTGCAGCAACTTCGGATTCCGCTCTTGAAACGCGCATTTGTGGAACGGACTAAGAAGGCAGTTAGCCTCTGTATGGTTGCGAAGGCTGCCTGGATTTCTCCGTGAATGATGTGGGTGCCGTCGTGCAGCGGTCATAGTATAGGGGACTCCGTCGATGTCTGGCAGTAGTGCGCAGGTGCAGCTTGCCGGTAGCAAGAAGAGGGGAGGGGGACGATCCGTGGACACGTATAGGCTCCACCAGTGGTGACTGTGCAGCAACTTCGGATTCCGCTCTTGAAACGCGCATTTGTGGAACGGACTAAGAAGGCAGTTAGCCTCTGTATGGTTGCGAAGGCTGCCTGGATTTCTCCGTGAATGATGTGGGTGCCGTCGTGCAGCGGTCATAGTATAGGGGACTCCGTCGATGTCGGGCAGTAGTGCGCATGTGCAGCTTGCAGATAGCAAGAAGAGGGGAGGGGGACAAACCGTGGACACGTGTAGGCTCCACCAGTGGTGACTGTGCAGCAACTTCGGATTCCGCTCTTGAAACGCGCATTTGTGGAACGGACTAATAAGGCAGTTAGCCTCTGTATGGTTGCGAAGGCTGCCTGGATTTCTCCGTGAATGATGTGGGTGCCGTCGTGCAGCGGTCATAGTATAGGGGACTCCATCGATGTCGGGCAGTAGTGCGCAGGTGCAGCTTGCCGGTAGCAAGAAGAGGGGAGGGGACGATCCGCGGACACGTGTAGGCTCCACTAGTGGTGACTATGCAGCAAGTTCGGATTCCGCTCTTGAAACGCGCATTTGTGGAATGGACTAAGAAGGCAGTTAGCCTCTGTATGGTTGCGAAGGCTGCCTGGATTGCTCCGTGAATGATGTGGGTGCCGTCGTGCAGCGGTCATAGTATAGGGGACTCCGTCGATGTCGGGCAGTAGCTTGCCGGTAGCAAGAGGGGAGGGGGACGATCCGTGGACACGTGTAGGCTCCACCAGGGGTGATTATGCAGCAACTTCGGATTCCGCTCTTGAAACGCGCATTTGTGGAATGGACTAAGAAGGCAGTTGCGAAGGCTGCCTCGATTTCTCTATGAATGATGTGGGTGCCGTCGTGCATCGGTCATAGTATAGGGGACTCCGTCGATGTCGGGCAGTAGTGCGCAGGTGCAGCTTGCCGGTTGCAAGAAGAGGGGAGGGGGACGATCCGTGGACACGTGTAGGCTCCACCAGTGGTGACTATGCAGCAACTTCGGATTCCGCTCTTGAAACGCGCATTTGTGGAATGGACTAAGAAGGCAGTTAGCCTCTGTATGGTTGCGAAGGCTGCGTGGATTGCTCCGTGAATGATGTGGGTGCCGTCGTGCAGCGGTCATAGTATAGGGGACTCCGTCGATGTCGGGCAGTAGTGCGCAGGTGCAGCTTGCCGGTAGCAAGAGGGGAGGGGGACGATCCGTGGACACGTGTAGGCTCCACCAGTGGTGACTATGCAGCAACTTCGGATTCCGCTCTTGAAACGCGCATTTGTGGAACGGACTAAGAAGGCAGTTAGCCTCTGTATGGTTGCGAAAGCTGCCTGGATCTCTCCGTGAATGTGGGTGCCGTCGTGCAGCGGTCAATGTATAGGGGACTCCGTCGATGTCGGGCAGTAGTGCGCAGGTGCAGCTTGCCGGTTGCAAGAAGAGGGGAGGGGGACGATCCGTGGACACGTGTAGCCTCCACCAGTGGTGACTATGCAGCAACTTCGGATTCCGCTCTTGAAACGCGCATTTGTGGAATGGACTAAGAAGGCAGTTAGCCTCTGTATGGTTGCGAAGGCTGCGTGGATTGCTCCGTGAATGATGTGGGTGCCGTCGTGCAGCGGTCATAGTATAGTGGACTCCGTCGATGTCGGGCAGTAGTGCACAGGGGCAGCTTGCCGGTAGCAAGAAGAGGGGAGGGGACGATCCGTGGACACGTGTAGGCTCCACCAGTGGTGACTATGCAGCAACTTCGGATTCCGCTCTTGAAACGCGCATTTGTGGAATGGACTAAGAAGGCAGTTAGCCTCTGTATGGTTGCGAAGGCTGCCTGGATTTCTCCGTGAATGTGGGTGCCGTCGTGCAGCGGTCATAGTATAGGGGACTCCGTCGATGTCAGGCAGTATTGCGCAGGTGCAGCTTGCCGGTAGCAAGAGGGGAGGGGGAAGATCCGTGGACACGTGTAGGCTCCACCAGTGGTGACTGTGCAGCAGCTTCGGTTTCCGCTCTTGAAACGCGCATTTGTGGAACGGACTAAGAAGGCAGTTAGCCTCTGTATGGTTGCGAAGGCTGCCTGGATTTCTCCGTGAATGATGTGGGTGCGGACGTGCAGCGATCATAGTATAAGGGACGCCGTCGATGTCGGGCAGTAGTGCGCATGTGCAGCTTGCCGGTAGCAAGAAGAGGGGAGGGGGACGATCCGTGGACACGTATAGGCTCCACCAGTGGTGACTGTGCAGCAGCTTCGGATTTCGCTCTTCAAACGCGCATTTCTGGAATGGACGAAGAAGGCGGTTAGCCTCTATATGGTTGCGGAGGCTGCCTGGATTGCTCCGTGAATGATGTGGGTGCCGTTGTGCAGCGGTCATAGTATAAGGGACGCCGTCGATGTTGGGCAGTAGTGCGCATGTGCAGCTTGCCGGCAGCAAGAGGGGAGGGGGACGATCCGTGGACACGTGTAGGCTCCACCAGGGGTGACTATGCAGCAACTTCGGATTCCGCTCTTGAAACGCTCATTTGTGGAATGGACTAAGAAGGCAGTTGCGAAGGCTGCCTCGATTTCTCCATGATTGATGTGGGTGCCTTCGTGCATCGGTCATAGTGTAGGGGACGCCGTCGATGTCGGGCAGTAGTCCGCATGTGCAGCTTGCCGGCAGCAAGAAGATGGGAGGGGGACGATCCGTGGACACGTATAGGATCCACCAGTGGTGACTGTGCAGCAGCTTCGGATTCCGCTCTTCAAACGCGCATTTCTGGAATGGACGAAAAAGGCGGTTAGGCTCTGTATGGTTGCGGAGGCTGCCTGGATTGCTCCGTGAATGATGTGGGTGCCATCGTGCATCGGTCATAGTGGAGGGGACGCCGTCGATGTCGGGCAGTAGTGCGCAGGTGCAGCTTGCCGGTAGCAAGAAGAGGGGAGGGGGACGATCCGTGGACGCGTATAGGCTCCACCAGTGGTGACTGTGCAGCAGCTTCGGATTCCGCTCTTCAAACGCGCATTTCTGGAATGCACGAAGAAGGCGGTTAGCCTCTGCATGGTTGCGGAGGCTGCCTGGATTGCTCCGTGAATGATGTGGGTGCCGTCGTGCATCGGTCATAGTGTAGGGGACGCCGTCGATGTCGGGCATTAGTGCGTATGTGCAGCTTGCCGGTAGCAAGAAGAGGGGAGGGGGACGATCTGTGGACAGGTATAGTAGGCTCCACCAGTTGTGACTGGAAGCAGCTTCGGATTCCGCTCTTCAAACGCGCATTTCTGGAATGGACGAAGAAGGCGGTTAGCCTCTGTATGGTTGTGGAGGCTGCCTGGATTGCTCCGTGAATGATGGGGGTGCCGTCGTGCAGCGGTCATAGTATAGGGGACTCCGTCGATGTCGGGCAGTAGTGCGCAGGTGCAGCTTGCCGGTAGCAAGAAGAGGGGAGGGGGACGATCCGTGGACACGTATAGGCTCCACCAGTGGTGACTGTGCAGCAACTTGGGATTCCGCTCTCCAAACGCGCATTTCTTGAATGGACGAAGAAGGCGGTTAGCCTCTGTATGGTTGCGGAGGCTGTCTGGATTGCTCCGTGAATGATGTGGGTGCCGTCGTGCAGCGGTCATAGTGTAGGGGACGCCATAGATCTCGGGCAGTAGTGCGCATGTGCAGCTTGCCGGTAGCAAGAGGGGAGGGGGACGATCCGTGGACACGTGTAGGCTCCACCAGGGGTGACTATGCAGCAACTTCTGATTCCGCTCTTGAAACGCGCATTTGTGGAATGGACTAAGAAGGCAGTTGCGAAGGCTGCCTCGATTTCTCCATGATTGATGTGGGTGCCTTCGTGCATCGGTCATAGTGTAGGGGACGCCGTCGATGTCGGGCAGTAGTCCGCATGTGCAGCTTGCCGGCAGCAAGAAGAGGGGAGGGGGACGATCCGTGGACACGTATAGGATCCACCAGTGGTGACTGTGCAGCAGCTTCGGATTCCGCTCTTCAAACGCGCATTTCTGGAATGGACGAAAAAGGCGGTTAGGCTCTGTATGGTTGCGGAGGCTGCCTGGATTGCTCCGTGAATGATGTGGGTGCCATCGTGCATCGGTCATAGTGTAGGGGACGCCGTCGATGTCGGGCAGTAGTGCGCAGGTGCAGCTTGCCGGTAGCAAGAAGAGGGGAGGGGGACGATCCGTGGACACGTATAGGCTCCACCAGTGGTGACTGTGCAGCAGCTTCGGATTCCGCTCTTGAAACGCGCATTTGTGGAACGGACTAAGAAGGCAGTTAGCCTCTGTATGGTTGCGAAGGCTGCCTGGATTTCTCCGTGAATGATGTGGGTGCCGTCGTGCAGCGGTCATAGTATAGGGGACTACGTCGATGTCAGGCAGTAGTGCGCAGGTGCAGCTTGCCGGTAGCAAGAAGAGGAGAGGGGGACGATCCGTGGACACGTGTAGGCTCCACCAGTGGTGAATATGCAGCAACTTCGGATTCCGCTCTTGAAACGCGCATTTGTGGAATGGACTAAGAAGGCAGTTAGCCTCTGTATGGTTGCGAATGCTGCCTGGATTGCTCCGTGAATGATGTGGGTGCCGTCGTGCAGCGGTCATAGTATAGGGGACTCCGTCGATGTCGAGCAGTAGTGCGCAGGTGCAGCTTGCCGGTAGCAAGAGGGGAGGGGGACGATTCGTGGACACGTGTAGGCTCCACCAGGGGTGACTATGCAGCAACTTCGGATTCCGCTCTTGAAACGCGCATTTGTGGAATGGACTAAGAAGGCAGTTAGCCTCTGTATGGTTGCGAAGGCTGCCTCGATTTCTCCATGAATGATGTGGGTGCCGTCGTGCATCGGTCATAGTGTAGGGGACGCCGTCGATGTCGGGCAGTAGTGCGCATGTGCAGCTTGCCGGTAACAAGAAGAGGGGAGGGGGACGATCCGTGGACACGTGTAGGCTCCACCAGTGGTGACTGTGCAGCAGCTTCGGATTCCGCTCTTGAAACGCGCATTTGTGGAACGGACGAATAAGGCGGTTAGCCTCTGTATGGTTGCGGAGGGTGCCTGGATTGCTCCGTGAATGATGTGGGTGCCGTCGTGCAGCGGGCATAGTGTAGGGGACGCCGTCGATGTCGGGCAGTAGTGCGCATGTGCAGCTTGCCGGTAGCAAGAAGAGGGGAGGGGGACGATCCGTGGACACGTATAGGCTCCACCAGTGGTGACTGTGCAGCAGCTTCGGATTTCGCTCTTCAAACGCGCATTTCTGGAATGGACGAAGAAGGCGGTTAGCCTCTGTATGGTTGCGGAGGCTGCCTGGATTGCTCCGTGAATGATGTGGGTGCCGTTGTGCAGCGGTCATAGTATAAGGGACGCCGTCGATGTTGGGCAGTAGTGCGCATGTGCAGCTTGCCGGCAGCAAGAGGGGAGGGGGACGAACCGTGGACACGTGTAGGCTCCACCAGGGGTGACTATGCAGCAACTTCGGATTCCGCTCTTGAAACGCGCATTTGTGGAATGGACTAAGAAGGCAGTTGCGAAGGCTGCCTCGATTTCTCCATGATTGATGTGGGTGCCTTCGTGCATCGGTCATAGTGTAGGGGACGCCGTCGATGTCGGGCAGTAGTCCGTATGTGCAGCTTGCCGGCAGCAAGAAGAGGGGAGGGGGACGATCCGTGGACACGTATAGGATCCACCAGTGGTGACTGTGCAGCAGCTTCGGATTCCGCTCTTCAAACGCGCATTTCTGGAATGGACGAAAAAGGCGGTTAGGCTCTGTATGGTTGCGGAGGCTGCCTGGATTGCTCCGTGAATGATGTGGGTGCCATCGTGCATCGGTCATAGTGTAGGGGACGCCGTCGATGTCGGGCAGTAGTGCGCAGGTGCAGCTTGCCGGTAGCAAGAAGAGGGGAGGGGGACGATCCGTGGACGCGTATAGGCTCCACCAGTGGTGACTGTGCAGCAGCTTCGGATTCCGCTCTTCAAACGCGCATTTCTGGAATGCACGAAGAAGGCGGTTAGCCTCTGCATGGTTGCGGAGGCTGCCTGGATTGCTCCGTGAATGATGTGGGTGCCGTCGTGCATCGGTCATAGTGTAGGGGACGCCGTCGATGTCGGGCAGTAGTGCGCATGTGCAGCTTGCCGGTAGCAAGAAGAGGGGAGGGGGACGATCTGTGGACAGGTATAGTAGGCTCCACCAGTGGTGACTGGAAGCAGCTTCGGATTCCGCTCTTCAAACGCGCATTTCTGGAATGGACGAAGAAGGCGGTTAGCCTCTGTATGGTTGTGGAGGCTGCCTGGATTGCTCCGTGAATGATGGGGGTGCCGTCGTGCAGCGGTCATAGTATAGGGGACTCCGTCGATGTCGGGCAGTAGTGCGCAGGTGCAGCTTGCCGGTAGCAAGAGGGGAGGGGGACGATCCGTGGACACGTGTAGGCTCCACCAGTGGTGACTGTGCAGCAACTTCGGATTCCGCTCTTGAAACGCGCATTTGTGGAACGGACTAAGAAGGCAGTTAGCCTGTGTATGGTTGCGAAGGCTGCCTGGATTTCTCCGTGAATGATGTGGGTGCCGTCGTGCAGCGGTCATAGTATAGGGGACTCCGTCGATGTCTGGCAGTAGTGCGCAGGTGCAGCTTGCCGGTAGCAAGAAGAGGGGAGGGGGACGATCCGTGGACACGTATAGGCTCCACCAGTGGTGACTGTGCAGCAACTTGGGATTCCGCTCTCCAAACGCGCATTTCTTGAATGGACGAAGAAGGCGGTTAGCCTCTGTATGGTTGCGGAGGCTGTCTGGATTGCTCCGTGAATGATGTGGGTGCCGTCGTGCAGCGGTCATAGTGTAGGGGACGCCATAGATCTCGGGCAGTAGTGCGCATGTGCAGCTTGCCGGTAGCAAGAGGGGAGGGGGACGATCCGTGGACACGTGTAGGCTCCACCAGGGGTGACTATGCAGCAACTTCTGATTCCGCTCTTGAAACGCGCATTTGTGGAATGGACTAAGAAGGCAGTTGCGAAGGCTGCCTCGATTTCTCCATGATTGATGTGGGTGCCTTCGTGCATCGGTCATAGTGTAGGGGACGCCGTCGATGTCGGGCAGTAGTCCGCATGTGCAGCTTGCCGGCAGCAAGAAGAGGGGAGGGGGACGATCCGTGGACACGTATAGGCTCCACCAGTGGTGACTGTGCAGCAGCTTCGGATTCCGCTCTTCAAACGCGCATTTCTGGAATGCACGAAGAAGGCGGTTAGCCTCTGCATGGTTGCGGAGGCTGCCTGGATTGCTCCGCGAATGATGTGGGTGCCGTCGTGCATCGGTCATAGTGTAGGGGACGCCGTCGATGTCGGGCAGTAGTGCGCATGTGCAGCTTGCAGGTAGCAAGAAGAGGGGAGGGGGACAAACCGTGGACACGTGTAGGCTCCACCAGTGGTGACTGTGTAGCAACTTCGGATTCCGCTCTTGAAACGCGCATTTGTGGAACGGACTAAGAAGGCAGTTAGCCTCTGTATGGTTGCGAAGGCTGCCTGGATTTCTCCGTGAATGATGTGGGTGCCGTCGTGCAGCGGTCATAGTAAAGGGGACTACGTCGATGTCGGGCAGTAGTGCGCAGGTGCAGCTTGCCGGTAGCAAGAAGAGGAGAGGGGGACGATCCGTGGACACGTGTAGGCTCCACCAGTGGTGAATATGCAGCAACTTCGGATTCCGCTCTTGAAACGCGCATTTGTGGAATGGACTAAGAAGGCAGTTAGCCTCTGTATGGTTGCGAATGCTGCCTGGATTGCTCCGTGAATCATGTGGGTGCCGTCGTGCAGCGGTCATAGTATAGGGGACTCCGTCGATGTCGAGCAGTAGTGCGCAGGTGCAGCTTGCCGGTAGCAAGAGGGGAGGGGGACGATTCGTGGACACGTGTAGGCTCCACCAGGGGTGACTATGCAGCAACTTCGGATTCCGCTCTTGAAACGCGCATTTGTGGAATGGACTAAGAAGGCAGTTAGCCTCTGTATGGTTGCGAAGGCTGCCTCGATTTCTCCATGAATGATGTGGGTGCCGTCGTGCATCGGTCATAGTGTAGGGGACGCCGTCGATGTCGGGCAGTAGTGCGCATGTGCAGCTTGCCGGTAACAAGAAGAGGGGAGGGGGACGATCCGTGGACACGTGTAGGCTCCACCAGTGGTGACTGTGCAGCAGCTTCGGATTCCGCTCTTGAAACGCGCATTTGTGGAACGGACGAAGAAGGCGGTTAGCCTCTGTATGGTTGCGGAGGGTGCCTGGATTGCTCCGTGAATGATGTGGGTGCCGTCGTGCAGCGGGCATAGTGTAGGGGACGCCGTCGATGTCGGGCAGTAGTGCGCATGTGCAGCTTGCCGGTAGCAAGAAGAGGGGAGGGGGACGATCCGTGGACACGTATAGGCTCCACCAGTGGTGACTGTGCAGCAGCTTCGGATTTCGCTCTTCAAACGCGCATTTCAGGAATGGACGAAGAAGGCGGTTAGCCTCTGTATGGTTGCGGAGGCTGCCTGGATTGCTCCGTGAATGATGTGGGTGCCGTTGTGCAGCGGTCATAGTATAAGGGACGCCGTCGATGTTGGGCAGTAGTGCGCATGTGCAGCTTGCCGGCAGCAAGAGGGGAGGGGGACGATCCGTGGACACGTGTAGGCTCCACCAGGGGTGACTATGCAGCAACTTCGGATTCCGCTCTTGAAACGCGCATTTGTGGAATGGACTAAGAAGGCAGTTGCGAAGGCTGCCTCGATTTCTCCATGATTGATGTGGGTGCCTTCGTGCATCGGTCATAGTGTAGGGGACGCCGTCGATGTCGGGCAGTAGTCCGCATGTGCAGCTTGCCGGCAGCAAGAAGAGTGGAGGGGGACGATCAGTGGACACGTATAGGATCCACCAGTGGTGACTGTGCAGCAGCTTCGGATTCCGCTCTTCAAACGCGCATTTCTGGAATGGACGAAAAAGGCGGTTAGGCTGTGTATGGTTGCGGAGGCTGCCTGGATTGCTCCGTGAATGATGTGGGTGCCATCGTGCATCAGTCATAGTGTAGGGGACGCCGTCGATGTCGGGCAGTAGTGCGCAGGTGCAGCTTGCCGGTAGCAAGAAGAGGGGAGGGGGACGATCCGTGGACGCGTATAGGCTCCACCAGTGGTGACTGTGCAGCAGCTTCGGATTCCGCTCTTCAAACGCGCATTTCTGGAATGCACGAAGAAGGCGGTTAGCCTCTGCATGGTTGCGGAGGCTGCCTGGATTGCTCCGTGAATGATGTGGGTGCCGTCGTGCATCGGTCATAGTGTAGGGGACGCCGTCGATGTCGGGCAGTAGTGCGCATGTGCAGCTTGCCGGTAGCAAGAAGAGGGGAGGGGGACGATCTGTGGACAGGTATAGTAGGCTCCACCAGTGGTGACTGGAAGCAGCTTCGGATTCCGCTCTTCAAACGCGCATTTCTGGAATGGACGAAGAAGGCGGTTAGCCTCTGTATGGTTGTGGAGGCTGCCTGGATTGCTCCGTGAATGATGGGGGTGCCGTCGTGCAGCGGTCATAGTATAGGGGACTCCGTCGATGTCGGGCAGTAGTGCGCAGGTGCAGCTTGCCGGTAGCAAGAGGGGAGGGGGACGATCCGTGGACACGTATAGGCTCCACCAGTGGTGACTGTGCAGCAACTTCGGATTCCGCTCTTGAAACGCGCATTTGTGGAACGGAATAAGAAGGCAGTTAGCCTGTGTATGGTTGCGAAGGCTGCCTGGATTTCTCCGTGAATGATGTGGGTGCCGTCGTGCAGCGGTCATAGTATAGGGGACTCCGTCGATGTCTGGCAGTAGTGCGCAGGTGCAGCTTGCCGGTAGCAAGAAGAGGGGAGGGGGACGATCCGTGGACACGTATAGGCTCCACCAGTGGTGACTGTGCAGCAACTTCGGATTCCGCTCTCCAAACGCGCATTTCTTGAATGGACGAAGAAGGCGGTTAGCCTCTGTATGGTTGCGGAGGCTGTCTGGATTGCTCCGTGAATGATGTGGGTGCCGTCGTGCAGCGGTCATAGTGTAGGGGACGCCATAGATCTCGGGCAGTAGTGCGCATGTGCAGCTTGCCGGTAGCAAGAGGGGAGGGGGACGATCCGTGGACACGTGTAGGCTCCACCAGGGGTGACTATGCAGCAACTTCTGATTCCGCTCTTGAAACGCGCATTTGTGGAATGGACTAAGAAGGCAGTTGCGAAGGCTGCCTCGATTTCTCCATGATTGATGTGGGTGCCTTCGTGCATCGGTCATAGTGTAGGGGACGCCGTCGATGTCGGGCAGTAGTCCGCATGTGCAGCTTGCCGGCATAAGAAGAGGGGAGGGGGACGATCCGTGGACACGTATAGGATCCACCAGTGGTGACTGTGCAGCAGCTTCGGATTCCGCTCTTCAAACGCGCATTTCTGGAATGGACGAAAAAGGCGGTTAGGCTCTGTATGGTTGCGGAGGCTGCCTGGATTGCTCCGTGAATGATGTGGGTGCCATCGTGCATCGGTCATAGTGTAGGGGACGCCGTCGATGTCGGGCAGTAGTGCGCAGGTGCAGCTTGCCGGTAGCAAGAAGAGGGGAGGGGGACGATCCGTGGACACGTATAGGCTCCACCAGTGGTGACTGTGCAGCAGCTTCGGATTCCGCTCTTCAAACGCGCATTTCTGGAATGCACGAAGAAGGCGGTTAGCCTCTGCATGGTTGCGGAGGCTGCCTGGATTGCTCCGTGAATGATGTGGGTGCCGTCGTGCAGCGGTCATAGTATTGGGGACTCCATCGATGTCGGGCAGTAGTGCGCAGGTGCAGCTTGCCGGTAGCAAGAGGGGAGGGGGACGATCCGTGGACACGTGTAGGCTCCACCAGGGGTGATTATGCAGCAACTTCGGATTCCGCTCTTGAAACGCGCTTTTGTGGAATGGACTAAGAAGGCAGTTGCGAAGGCTGCCTCGATTTCTCTATGAATGATGTGGGTGCCGTCGTGCATCGGTCATAGTATAGGGGACTCCGTCGATGTCGGGCAGTAGTGCGCAGGTGCAGCTTGCCGGTTGCAAGAAGAGGGGAGGGGACGATCCGTGGACACGTGTAGGCTCCACCAGTGGTGACTATGCAGCAACTTCGGATTCCGCTCTTGAAACGCGCATTTGTGGAATGGACTAAGAAGGCAGTTAGCCTCTGTATGGTTGCGAAGGCTGCGTGGATTGCTCCGTGAATGATGTGTGTGCCGTCGTGCAGCGGTCATAGTATAGGGGACTCCGTCGATGTCGGGCAGTAGTGCGCAGGTGCAGCTTGCCGGTAGCAAGAGGGGAGGGGGACGATCCGTGGACACGTGTAGGCTCCACCAGTGGCAACTATGCAGCAACTTCGGATTCCGCTCTTGAAACGCGCATTTGTGGAATGGACTAAGAAGGCAGTTAGCCTCTGTATGGTTGCGAAGGCTGTCTGGATCTCTCCGTGAATGATGTGGGTGCCGTCGTGCAGCGGTCATAGTATAGTGGACTCCGTCGATGTCGGGCAGTAGTGCGCAGGGGCAGCTTGCCGGTAGCAAGAAGAGGGGAGGGGACGATCCGTGGACACGTGTAGGCTCCACCAGTGGTGACTACGCAGCAACTTCGGATTCCGCTCTTGAAACGCGCATTTCTTGAATGGACGAAGAAGGCGGTTAGCCTCTGTATGGTTGCGGAGGCTGTCTGGATTGCTCCGTGAATGATGTGGGTGCCGTCGTGCAGCGGTCATACTGTAGGGGACGCCATAGATCTCGGGCAGTAGTGCGCATGTGCAGCTTGCCGGTAGCAAGAAGAGGGGAGGGGGAAGATCCGTGGACACGTGTAGGCTCCACCAGTGGTGACAGTGCAGCAGCTTCGGATTCCGCTCTTGAAACGCGCATTTGTGGAACGGACTGAGAAGGCAGTTAGCCTCTGTATGGTTGCGAAGGCTCCCTGGATTTCCCCGTGAATGATGTGGGTGCCGTCGTGCAGCGGTCATAGTATATGGGACGCCGTCGATGTCGGGCAGTAGTGCGCAGGTGCAGCTTGCCGGTAGCAAGAAGAAGGGGGGGGGGACGATCCGTGGACACGTATAGGCTCCACCAGTGGTGACTGTGCATCCGCTTCGGATTCCGCTCTTCAAACGCGCATTTCTGGAATAGACGAAGAAGGCGATTAGCCTCTGTATGTTTCGGAGGCTGTCTGGATTGCTCCGTGAATGATGTGGGTGCCGTCGTGCAGCGGTCATAGTATAGGGGACTACGTCGATGTCGGGCAGTAGTGCACAGGTGCAGCTTGCCGGTAGCAAGAAGAGGAGAGGGGGACGATCCGTGGACACGTGTAGGCTCCACCAGGGGTGACTATGCAGCAACTTCGGATTCCGCTCTTGAAACGCGCATTTGTGGAATGGACTAAGAAGGCAGTTAGCCTCTGTATGGTTGCGAATGCTGCCTGGATTGCTCCGTGAATGATGTGGGTGCCGTCGTGCAGCGGTCATAGTATAGGGGACTCCGTCGATGTCGGGCAGTAGTGCGCAGGTGCAGCTCCCGGTAGCAAGAGGGGAGGGGGACGATCCGTGGACACGTGTAGGCTCCACCAGGGGTGACTATGCAGCAACTTCTGATTCCGCTCTTGAAACGTGCATTTGTGGAATGGACTAAGAAGGCAGTTAGCCTCTGTATGGTTGCGAAGGCTGCCTCGATTTCTCCATGCCGTCGTGCATCGGTCATAGTGTAGGGGACGCCGTCGATGTCGGGCAGTAGTGCGCATGTGCAGCTTGCCGGTAGCAAGAAGAGGGGAGGGGGACGATCCGTGGACACGTGTAGGCTCCACCAGTGGTGACTGTGCAGCAGCTTCGGATTCCGCTCTTGAAACGCGCATTTGTGGAACGGACGAAGAAGGCAGTTGGCCTCTGTATGGTTGCGGAGGGTGCCTGCATTGCTCCGTGAATGATGTGGGTGCCGTCGTGCAGCGGGCATAGTGTAGGGGACGCCGTCGATGTCGGGCAGTAGTGCGCATGTGCAGCTTGCCGGTAGCAAGAAAAGGGGAGGGGGACGATCTGTGGACACGTATAGGCTCCACCAGTGGTGACTGTGCAGCAGCTTCGGACTTCGCTCTTCAAACGCGCATTTCTGGAATGGACGAAGAAGGCGGCTAGCCTCTGTATGGTTGCGGAGGCTTCCTGGATTGCTCCGTGAATGATGTGGGTGCCGTTGTGCAGCGGTCATAGTATAAGGGACGCCGTCGATGTTGGGCAGTAGTGCGCATGTGCAGCTTGCCGGTAGCAAGAGGGGAGGGGGACGATCCGTGGAGACGTGTAGGCTCCACCAGGGGTGACTATGCAGCAACTTCGGATTCCGCTCTTCAAACGCGCATTTCTGGAATGCACGAAGAAGGCGGTTAGCCTCTGCATGGTTGCGGAGGCTGCCTGGATTGCTCCGCGAATGATGTGGGTGCCGTCGTGCATCGGTCATAGTGTAGGGGACGCCGTCGATGTCGGGCAGTAGTGCGCATGTGCAGCTTGCAGGTAGCAAGAAGAGGGGAGGGGGACAAACCGTGGACACGTGTAGGCTCCACCAGTGGTGACTGTGTAGCAACTTCGGATTCCGCTCTTGAAACGCGCATTTGTGGAACGGACTAAGAAGGCAGTTAGCCTCTGTATGGTTGCGAAGGCTGCCTGGATTTCTCCGTGAATGATGTGGGTGCCGTCGTGCAGCGGTCATAGTAAAGGGGACTACGTCGATGTCGGGCAGTAGTGCGCAGGTGCAGCTTGCCGGTAGCAAGAAGAGGAGAGGGGGACGATCCGTGGACACGTGTAGGCTCCACCAGTGGTGAATATGCAGCAACTTCGGATTCCGCTCTTGAAACGCGCATTTGTGGAATGGACTAAGAAGGCAGTTAGCCTCTGTATGGTTGCGAATGCTGCCTGGATTGCTCCGTGAATCATGTGGGTGCCGTCGTGCAGCGGTCATAGTATAGGGGACTCCGTCGATGTCGAGCAGTAGTGCGCAGGTGCAGCTTGCCGGTAGCAAGAGGGGAGGGGGACGATTCGTGGACACGTGTAGGCTCCACCAGGGGTGACTATGCAGCAACTTCGGATTCCGCTCTTGAAACGCGCATTTGTGGAATGGACTAAGAAGGCAGTTAGCCTCTGTATGGTTGCGAAGGCTGCCTCGATTTCTCCATGAATGATGTGGGTGCCGTCGTGCATCGGTCATAGTGTAGGGGACGCCGTCGATGTCGGGCAGTAGTGCGCATGTGCAGCTTGCCGGTAACAAGAAGAGGGGAGGGGGACGATCCGTGGACACGTGTAGGCTCCACCAGTGGTGACTGTGCAGCAGCTTCGGATTCCGCTCTTGAAACGCGCATTTGTGGAACGGACGAAGAAGGCGGTTAGCCTCTGTATGGTTGCGGAGGGTGCCTGGATTGCTCCGTGAATGATGTGGGTGCCGTCGTGCAGCGGGCATAGTGTAGGGGACGCCGTCGATGTCGGGCAGTAGTGCGCATGTGCAGCTTGCCGGTAGCAAGAAGAGGGGAGGGGGACGATCCGTGGACACGTATAGGCTCCACCAGTGGTGACTGTGCAGCAGCTTCGGATTTCGCTCTTCAAACGCGCATTTCAGGAATGGACGAAGAAGGCGGTTAGCCTCTGTATGGTTGCGGAGGCTGCCTGGATTGCTCCGTGAATGATGTGGGTGCCGTTGTGCAGCGGTCATAGTATAAGGGACGCCGTCGATGTTGGGCAGTAGTGCGCATGTGCAGCTTGCCGGCAGCAAGAGGGGAGGGGGACGATCCGTGGACACGTGTAGGCTCCACCAGGGGTGACTATGCAGCAACTTCGGATTCCGCTCTTGAAACGCGCATTTGTGGAATGGACTAAGAAGGCAGTTGCGAAGGCTGCCTCGATTTCTCCATGATTGATGTGGGTGCCTTCGTGCATCGGTCATAGTGTAGGGGACGCCGTCGATGTCGGGCAGTAGTCCGCATGTGCAGCTTGCCGGCAGCAAGAAGAGTGGAGGGGGACGATCAGTGGACACGTATAGGATCCACCAGTGGTGACTGTGCAGCAGCTTCGGATTCCGCTCTTCAAACGCGCATTTCTGGAATGGACGAAAAAGGCGGTTAGGCTGTGTATGGTTGCGGAGGCTGCCTGGATTGCTCCGTGAATGATGTGGGTGCCATCGTGCATCAGTCATAGTGTAGGGGACGCCGTCGATGTCGGGCAGTAGTGCGCAGGTGCAGCTTGCCGGTAGCAAGAAGAGGGGAGGGGGACGATCCGTGGACGCGTATAGGCTCCACCAGTGGTGACTGTGCAGCAGCTTCGGATTCCGCTCTTCAAACGCGCATTTCTGGAATGCACGAAGAAGGCGGTTAGCCTCTGCATGGTTGCGGAGGCTGCCTGGATTGCTCCGTGAATGATGTGGGTGCCGTCGTGCATCGGTCATAGTGTAGGGGACGCCGTCGATGTCGGGCAGTAGTGCGCATGTGCAGCTTGCCGGTAGCAAGAAGAGGGGAGGGGGACGATCTGTGGACAGGTATAGTAGGCTCCACCAGTGGTGACTGGAAGCAGCTTCGGATTCCGCTCTTCAAACGCGCATTTCTGGAATGGACGAAGAAGGCGGTTAGCCTCTGTATGGTTGTGGAGGCTGCCTGGATTGCTCCGTGAATGATGGGGGTGCCGTCGTGCAGCGGTCATAGTATAGGGGACTCCGTCGATGTCGGGCAGTAGTGCGCAGGTGCAGCTTGCCGGTAGCAAGAGGGGAGGGGGACGATCCGTGGACACGTATAGGCTCCACCAGTGGTGACTGTGCAGCAACTTCGGATTCCGCTCTTGAAACGCGCATTTGTGGAACGGAATAAGAAGGCAGTTAGCCTGTGTATGGTTGCGAAGGCTGCCTGGATTTCTCCGTGAATGATGTGGGTGCCGTCGTGCAGCGGTCATAGTATAGGGGACTCCGTCGATGTCTGGCAGTAGTGCGCAGGTGCAGCTTGCCGGTAGCAAGAAGAGGGGAGGGGGACGATCCGTGGACACGTATAGGCTCCACCAGTGGTGACTGTGCAGCAACTTCGGATTCCGCTCTCCAAACGCGCATTTCTTGAATGGACGAAGAAGGCGGTTAGCCTCTGTATGGTTGCGGAGGCTGTCTGGATTGCTCCGTGAATGATGTGGGTGCCGTCGTGCAGCGGTCATAGTGTAGGGGACGCCATAGATCTCGGGCAGTAGTGCGCATGTGCAGCTTGCCGGTAGCAAGAGGGGAGGGGGACGATCCGTGGACACGTGTAGGCTCCACCAGGGGTGACTATGCAGCAACTTCTGATTCCGCTCTTGAAACGCGCATTTGTGGAATGGACTAAGAAGGCAGTTGCGAAGGCTGCCTCGATTTCTCCATGATTGATGTGGGTGCCTTCGTGCATCGGTCATAGTGTAGGGGACGCCGTCGATGTCGGGCAGTAGTCCGCATGTGCAGCTTGCCGGCATAAGAAGAGGGGAGGGGGACGATCCGTGGACACGTATAGGATCCACCAGTGGTGACTGTGCAGCAGCTTCGGATTCCGCTCTTCAAACGCGCATTTCTGGAATGGACGAAAAAGGCGGTTAGGCTCTGTATGGTTGCGGAGGCTGCCTGGATTGCTCCGTGAATGATGTGGGTGCCATCGTGCATCGGTCATAGTGTAGGGGACGCCGTCGATGTCGGGCAGTAGTGCGCAGGTGCAGCTTGCCGGTAGCAAGAAGAGGGGAGGGGGACGATCCGTGGACACGTATAGGCTCCACCAGTGGTGACTGTGCAGCAGCTTCGGATTCCGCTCTTCAAACGCGCATTTCTGGAATGCACGAAGAAGGCGGTTAGCCTCTGCATGGTTGCGGAGGCTGCCTGGATTGCTCCGTGAATGATGTGGGTGCCGTCGTGCAGCGGTCATAGTATTGGGGACTCCATCGATGTCGGGCAGTAGTGCGCAGGTGCAGCTTGCCGGTAGCAAGAGGGGAGGGGGACGATCCGTGGACACGTGTAGGCTCCACCAGGGGTGATTATGCAGCAACTTCGGATTCCGCTCTTGAAACGCGCTTTTGTGGAATGGACTAAGAAGGCAGTTGCGAAGGCTGCCTCGATTTCTCTATGAATGATGTGGGTGCCGTCGTGCATCGGTCATAGTATAGGGGACTCCGTCGATGTCGGGCAGTAGTGCGCAGGTGCAGCTTGCCGGTTGCAAGAAGAGGGGAGGGGACGATCCGTGGACACGTGTAGGCTCCACCAGTGGTGACTATGCAGCAACTTCGGATTCCGCTCTTGAAACGCGCATTTGTGGAATGGACTAAGAAGGCAGTTAGCCTCTGTATGGTTGCGAAGGCTGCGTGGATTGCTCCGTGAATGATGTGTGTGCCGTCGTGCAGCGGTCATAGTATAGGGGACTCCGTCGATGTCGGGCAGTAGTGCGCAGGTGCAGCTTGCCGGTAGCAAGAGGGGAGGGGGACGATCCGTGGACACGTGTAGGCTCCACCAGTGGCAACTATGCAGCAACTTCGGATTCCGCTCTTGAAACGCGCATTTGTGGAATGGACTAAGAAGGCAGTTAGCCTCTGTATGGTTGCGAAGGCTGTCTGGATCTCTCCGTGAATGATGTGGGTGCCGTCGTGCAGCGGTCATAGTATAGTGGACTCCGTCGATGTCGGGCAGTAGTGCGCAGGGGCAGCTTGCCGGTAGCAAGAAGAGGGGAGGGGACGATCCGTGGACACGTGTAGGCTCCACCAGTGGTGACTACGCAGCAACTTCGGATTCCGCTCTTGAAACGCGCATTTCTTGAATGGACGAAGAAGGCGGTTAGCCTCTGTATGGTTGCGGAGGCTGTCTGGATTGCTCCGTGAATGATGTGGGTGCCGTCGTGCAGCGGTCATACTGTAGGGGACGCCATAGATCTCGGGCAGTAGTGCGCATGTGCAGCTTGCCGGTAGCAAGAAGAGGGGAGGGGGAAGATCCGTGGACACGTGTAGGCTCCACCAGTGGTGACAGTGCAGCAGCTTCGGATTCCGCTCTTGAAACGCGCATTTGTGGAACGGACTGAGAAGGCAGTTAGCCTCTGTATGGTTGCGAAGGCTCCCTGGATTTCCCCGTGAATGATGTGGGTGCCGTCGTGCAGCGGTCATAGTATAAGGGACGCCGTCGATGTCGGGCAGTAGTGCGCAGGTGCAGCTTGCCGGTAGCAAGAAGAAGGGGGGGGGGACGATCCGTGGACACGTATAGGCTCCACCAGTGGTGACTGTGCATCCGCTTCGGATTCCGCTCTTCAAACGCGCATTTCTGGAATAGACGAAGAAGGCGATTAGCCTCTGTATGTTTCGGAGGCTGTCTGGATTGCTCCGTGAATGATGTGGGTGCCGTCGTGCAGCGGTCATAGTATAGGGGACTACGTCGATGTCGGGCAGTAGTGCACAGGTGCAGCTTGCCGGTAGCAAGAAGAGGAGAGGGGGACGATCCGTGGACACGTGTAGGCTCCACCAGGGGTGACTATGCAGCAACTTCGGATTCCGCTCTTGAAACGCGCATTTGTGGAATGGACTAAGAAGGCAGTTAGCCTCTGTATGGTTGCGAATGCTGCCTGGATTGCTCCGTGAATGATGTGGGTGCCGTCGTGCAGCGGTCATAGTATAGGGGACTCCGTCGATGTCGGGCAGTAGTGCGCAGGTGCAGCTCCCGGTAGCAAGAGGGGAGGGGGACGATCCGTGGACACGTGTAGGCTCCACCAGGGGTGACTATGCAGCAACTTCTGATTCCGCTCTTGAAACGCGCATTTGTGGAATGGACTAAGAAGGCAGTTAGCCTCTGTATGGTTGCGAAGGCTGCCTCGATTTCTCCATGCCGTCGTGCATCGGTCATAGTGTAGGGGACGCCGTCGATGTCGGGCAGTAGTGCGCATGTGCAGCTTGCCGGTAGCAAGAAGAGGGGAGGGGGACGATCCGTGGACACGTGTAGGCTCCACCAGTGGTGACTGTGCAGCAGCTTCGGATTCCGCTCTTGAAACGCGCATTTGTGGAACGGACGAAGAAGGCAGTTGGCCTCTGTATGGTTGCGGAGGGTGCCTGCATTGCTCCGTGAATGATGTGGGTGCCGTCGTGCAGCGGGCATAGTGTAGGGGACGCCGTCGATGTCGGGCAGTAGTGCGCATGTGCAGCTTGCCGGTAGCAAGAAAAGGGGAGGGGGACGATCTGTGGACACGTATAGGCTCCACCAGTGGTGACTGTGCAGCAGCTTCGGACTTCGCTCTTCAAACGCGCATTTCTGGAATGGACGAAGAAGGCGGCTAGCCTCTGTATGGTTGCGGAGGCTTCCTGGATTGCTCCGTGAATGATGTGGGTGCCGTTGTGCAGCGGTCATAGTATAAGGGACGCCGTCGATGTTGGGCAGTAGTGCGCATGTGCAGCTTGCCGGTAGCAAGAGGGGAGGGGGACGATCCGTGGAGACGTGTAGGCTCCACCAGGGGTGACTATGCAGCAACTTCGGATTCCGCTCTTGAAACGCGCATTTCTGGAATGGACTAAGAAGGCAGTTGCGAAGGCTGCCTCGATTTCTCCATAAATGATGTGGGTGCCGTCGTGCATCGGTCATAGTGTAGGGGACGCCGTCGATGTCGGGCAGTAGTCCGCATGTGCAGCTTGCCGGCAGCAAGAAGAGTGGAGGGGGACGATCCGTGGACACGTATAGGATCCACCAGTGGTGACTGTGCAGCAGCTTCGGATTCCGCTCTTTAAACGCGCATTTGTGGAATGGACGAAAAAGGCGGTTAGGCTCTGTATGGTTGCGGAGGCTGCCTGGATTGCTCCGTGAATGATGTGCGTGCCATCGTGCATCGGTCATAGTGTAGGGGACGCCGTCGATGTCGGGCAGTAGTGCGCAGGTGCAGCTTGCCGGTAGCAAGAAGAGGGGATGGGGACGATCCGTGGACACGTATAGGCTCCACCAGTGGTGACTGTGCAGCAGCTTCGGATTCCGCTCTTCAAACGCGCATTTCTGGAATGCACGAAGAAGGCGGTTAGCCTCTGCATGGTTGCGGAGGCTGCCTGGATTGCTCCGTGAATGATGTGGGTGCCGTCGTGCATCGGTCATAGTGTAGGGGACGCCGTCGATGTCGGGCAGTAGTGCGCATGTGCAGCTTGCCGGTAGCAAGAAGAGGGGAGGGGGACGATCTGTGGACAGGTATTGTAGGCTCCACCAGTGGTGACTGTGAAGCAGCTTCGGATTCCGCTCTTCAAACGCGCATTTCTGGAATGGACGAAGAAGGCGGTTAGCCTCTGTATGGTTGTGGAGGCTGCCTGGATTGCTCCGTGAATGATGTGGGTGCCGTCGTGCAGCGGTCATAGTGTGGGGGACGCCGTCGATTTCGGGCAGTAGTGCGCATGTGCAGCTTGCCGGTAGCAAGAAGAGGGGAGGGGGACGATCCGTGGACACGTATAGGCTCCATTAGTGGTGACTGTGCAGCAGCTTCGGATTCCGCTCTTCAAACGCGCATTTCTGGAATGGACGAAGAAGGCGGTTAGGCTCTGTATGGTTGCGGAGGCTGCCTGGATTGCTCCGTGAATGATGTGGGTGCCGTCGTGCAGCGGTCATAGTATAGGGGACTCCGTCGATGTCGGGCAGTAGTGCGCATGTGCAGCTTGCCGGTAGCAAGAAGAGGGGAGGGGGACGATCCGTGGACACGTGTAGGCTGCACCAGTGGTGACTGTGCAGCAGCTTCGGATACCGCTCTTCAAACGGGCATTTCTGGAATGGACGAAGAAGGCGGTTAGCCTCTGCATGGTTGCGAAGGCTGTCTGGACTGCTCCGTTGATTTGTTTTGCTTATTTGCTTAAGGCGAATAACTTTCAGCCTGTATTTTGTTTTTTTTTTGCTTTAGTTTTAATTTTTCCCAGAGCTAGAGAAAAAAGTGGCGATTATTATAAGCTCGTGTCGTAGTGCTACGTACATTGTGTATTAAATGGTGCATATATATGCGTCTGCTGTTTTCATTTATTTAAATGCAAAGAGCATCTTGTAAACTGAAATCACATCTTTAATGCGCTGCTATTTTTTATTGTATGGGCGGGACCGGGCAACTTTTTGAATACATATTTCCTTTGTGTATAAAAAGCTAGCACATTTCATGTAAACAGGTAAGTCCATAGGCCGTATTCTGTACCCCCTCTCTATATCGCTCTCAATTTTGAGAGCGTGACGT
>JARKHS020016040.1:0-102813 GCA_030143305.2 Amblyomma americanum | reverse complement strand
ACTTCGCCGTTCCGTCGGCGCCGGAAAAAGGCGAAGGGTTCGAGTGTCACAAGGTGGACTCGGAGTTTCTAGCGCGGCACCGCTGTTTGTTGGGCCCCAATGCTTTCGCCAGCTGGAAAGAGTGCGACGCCACCTGTCGACAGCGGACACGGTTACGACGGTCGCTTAATGGTGGCTATCCGCCGGCTAACGAAAACAATTAAAACTGAGATAGTATTTGCTCGTTGTTTGTTTTTTTGTTAGCGATAGCTACACTACGCCACCTCTTCGACCCTTCAGCGTGGCACCACTTGAGCTCCGTGGCGCCGGCGTTGGTCGCGTGATTGGTCGCGTGGGTTGATCACGTGGTGCGGTCGTTGTGTCACGTGGTGCGGTAGCAGCTGCTGCTGCCGGCGGCGCGGCGCGCAACAGCTGCACCAGCTGTGCGCCGTGTCAAGTGGGACGAAGATGAAAAAGGAACGCCCAGCGAAACGGAGCGCCGAAAGACTGGCTTTGCAATTCGACTGAGCGAGTTCCACTCGGCCAGATGTAGCTATCGCATCACTCCAGGTTTAACCAGAGCTAAACCACAGCCATTTTTTTAAAATAATTAATGAGCATATCTCTTTTTTCTTGTCGCTTCATCTAGTAAATTGTCATCTTTCTATGGCGCAACAGTTAAAACTATTGAAGAGTAAAACGCAAGCCTACAGCAGCACTATGCTGCATTTGCCACGGGTCCTTATTCCATGTTGGCGCAGTTACCCGCTAACATTATAGCATTCCAGCAACGCAGGCTGTGTTGATCCATATTAGCGACACCTCTTTGTTAAGATCAGTGCCCTCGAGAGCACATCAATCATTTGTCATGAGGCTCGCGGCATATAAGCTTATATCTACTGGGAACCGGCTGCTTTGAAACATCGCAATCAGCTAGTTCAGGACCTCCAATGGCAGAGTGCGGGGCGGCAAGAAGGCGTTGCAGGGAGACGGCAGTAGCTGGTAAAGGACAGGGCTAATTGGAAACACATTGGAGAGGCCTTTGCCCTGCAGTGGGCGTAATCAGGATGATGACGATGATATCCTTTGAACGAGGCAAATATTGGTTCCAACAGGGCACATGAGGGACAAACGCGAATAAGGTCCAACGACGAAACTCAGAGTCAAGCTGGATATAATTTTAGGAAAACGAAATACAATAAGAGTAATTATACGGACCTCTCTGGCAAGTGCACAGCCCTTCTAAATGAGCGAATAGCTAAGGATCTCGGCTGTCGTGAGTACTTATCTGTACGCATGTTAAAAACAGCTGAGAAGAGCATCAAGCTTACCCGTATGTTGCCGGATTCAGGAGTCGTTCGTTGCTGCATTGAGCATAGCGCGAGGAAGGCTTTCCCAATGTGTCAAAAAAAAGCGCCGTGAACTATAAAATGCACTGTTATTTAAAAAGCTAAACAGAAAGTAAGTAAGGCGGCTGCGTTTTTCTGGAGGCAAAACGCTAAGGCGCCCGTGTGCTGTGCGATGTCAGTGCACGTTATAGATCCCCAGGTGGTCGAAATTATTCCGGAGCCCTCCACTAAGGCACCTCTTTCTTCCTTTCTTCTTTCACTCCCTCCTCTATTCCTTCCCTTACGGTGCGGTTCAGGTGTCCAACGATATATGAAACAGATACTACGCCATTTCCTTTCCCCAAAAAACAATTATTACCAATTACTGCGCTCTTTCCTTTCCTCAAAACCGTTTTCGTTTCCTTTCCTCAAAACAGATCCTCTCTTCCTGTCCTCTACCTCTTTTATTTCATTTCTCGATTCTGTCCGCTATCCTTTATTTCCGCTACCCCAGCTCAGGTTTCGATGGCAGATGGCGAGGCTAGCAAAAATCTTTTCCTTCCTTTTTACTATTATTTTAATAAAAACCACTACCACCACCACCACCACCATCCTCAAAACACTTTCGCATTCCTCCACGTAAGCATACATAATTGCCCTCAGAATATTTTTTTTTAGATTTAAGGTGCTTACATTTTATTTCGCGTTGTTCAAAATACATGAAACGTGCACTTCCGTCCATTACGCGCATGCAGCAGCGTCACTGGCCATTTCCCAGTCTCAGCTCAGGCTCCGCGGTCGTGGTACTCTTCGGACGAAACGGACCGCCTGCTTTCATCATGATGAACCCGATCAGCACTGTCACGAACAGAAGGAGCGCCACAAGCACGACTCGGGCTTTATGCATGAATCCGGGATCCCGGTCCCCTTCAGCCTTCTGTCCTGCAATGGTCGCACATACACTCAGCAGTCAGTCGGTTACCGATGAGTTAGACCATCAAGCAATCAGAGAGTTCATTAGACACTCATTTAACAAACCAATATAGCTGCTAACCCAATGATTCAGCCACTCAAGCCCCAAAAGTCACTGTGGGGTCATTTGCGCGATCGGCACATTCAAATTGATAAAGATTTTGGTGGACGGTTTTGTCTTATAGTGCTTTGAGAAAGATTTCAGCGAAATTTGTGCAGTATAGCATCGCGTTCCCCCGTCCTGTGGTCCGCGCGTCGCGTGAAATGGTTTCAATTTCCGATGGGTTAGTGTCCCCTGGCGGAGTAATTACCGACCGTGCATAAACTGAAAAACCGTCCAGGTCGGAACAAGACGCTTTGAAAACTTCAGCTCACCTGCTTCTTGCTGCTGATGATCGGCGCCTATCGCCTGTCGACTGAGAAACACCGGGTTCTTAGCGAAAGGGCCGCTGTCACTGGGAGGCGTGGCGATGACCTCTCGCCCGCCGGGGTATGGGATCACGTAGGGGCCCTCGTACTTGTGTAGTGACGAAGCCGGCGGAGCTACAGAAGCACGCGCGGCCAGCATCTTGCAAAACGCAGTGTTTTTCTCTGCCGCACCGGTTCCTATATTTCTTGGATCTGTTGGCCGGTAACATAGTACGCACCTTTCTTTTTTCTCTTCTCAAGTTTTGCGCAGTGCGCGGAAGACGACTTCACCTAGCAAGTTTCGACATCCATTCCACTCTGATTCCAAAAAGATTTCATCAGTTTTTTTTTTCTGCCCTGATCAGCCTCCAGACATAATAGAGCACAATTCATTTTTATACTGCCAGATGAATTGTGTCACTGTGGATTGCATTTGATCATCATTGCTTTCCGCGTGCAACTGTGATGACGATGAAGTGAGCGTGCTGATAACTGCTGGTAGATATAGCCAGGTGAGGGTAACAACAACCAAGTAGCCAGGTAGATCCGGCAGCTGCATTTGGAAGGCCTAGCTGCTGTAGATATAACTTTTATTTATCAGCTGAAGTCCGAGCCGTCATAGTCCCCCGCTTGGTGGGCGCTGTGTAGCGTAGAGAAGGAGGCGGAGTGGACGTGCACGTCGGCCCCGTAGATCACTGCCGGGACCACCTTGTTATTTTCCACTGTTTTCTCTCGTGACAACACTGAGCCCCCAACAGCCTACCCATAATTTCCATCACATAACGTCCAGAAAAAAAAATAATGCTGATATAAGATTTTTTACCCCCCACTACGGCACCTCTTTCTTCATTTCTTCTCTCAGTCCCTCCTTTATCTCTTCTCTTACGGCGCGGTTCAGGTGTCCGCCGAGATGTGACACTGAGATGTGACGACAAGTCAGAGTCCGAGCACTCAGCAGGGAATTCAGCGACAGTCCCAGCGTAGTCTACACGGACGTAGCAAAGTATCGATACCAACGCAAAACAATCGCCCTTGTAACAGACGAAACAGGGAAAGAAATAACCAGCGCAACGATAAACAACCCAAGCTTAGAGGCAGCTGAAGAGGCCGTCATTGCTCTGGCAATATCGCAAGGCAACGCAACAGGACAAAACCTCCCCATAGTGACGGACTCCAAACAAGCATGCAGAAACTGCACAAGAGGCAGGATCGACAGCATCGCCAATCATATTCTACACACGACGAGAAGACACATAAACACTAAACATAGTATAGTATGGGTAGCCGAGGCAGAGTCAGGGTAACGAGCAACGTAGACGCTTTATTGGCACGCCCGTGCCGGGCCGAGAAGGCACTATGCCGTCTGTCTGTTGTTGCCAGGAAGAAAGAAAGGAAAGTGCACAGGCCTGCTCACTGGCTCTAGCCGAGCCACAATCGCTACCACGTGCAGATAGTAGGAGAGTTGAAAGATGGGATAGAAAGACAGGATAGTAAAGACGCGCTAAAGACAAGGCCGATCCCGGAGGTAGTGCAATACCGGGCCAACCGATGGCGGGAGTGAAGCATCCTTCAAACTCTCCGCCACATTTCCAAAAATAAGTCCAATTGGACCCGTAACAGATACTCTGTGGCGTCCGGACATTCGCAAGGCACTATGCCCGCGGAACGCAGCGCTTATATAGCGCTGAGAGACGCGCTATCAATGTGGCGTCACGCGCGCTTCGCACGACACCACACGAGACATGAGGGGATGAGGGGTAACGAAACAGCAGGGCGCCCAGTGACCCGTAGGGTCACTGGGCGCCGAGGTCGATTCATCGCAAATAAAGTTTTTTCTATCCATCCATGTGACACAGATACTGCGCCATTTTCCTTTCCCCTGTAACGTCACCTCATGGACTGGCGCTTTGGAAAAGGAAGAGGTGCCAGGCACGCGCCGGTGAGAAATTTGAAGGCTGTGTGGCAGAGTAATCTCCTATGGAAATTTCTTTGTTTACTCCCCTACAGCTTGGCCAATCCCCCCATGTGGGTATGTGCCATGTTTTAAGAGGAAGAAGAAGAGCGTGCATGTTGGTTTGGTTTATGGTTTGGTTTATGGGGGTTTAACGTCCCAAAGCGACTCAGGCTATGAGGGACGCCCTAGTGAAGGGCTCCGGAAATTTCGACCATCTGGGGTTCTTTAACGTGCACTGACATCGCACATTACACGGACCTCTAGAATTTCGCCTCCATCGAAATTCGACCGCCGCGGCCGGGATCGAACCCGCGTCTTTCGGGTCAGCAGCCGAGCGCCATAACCACTGAGCCACCGCGGCGGCGTACGTGTTGCTCGCTGGCCGCCGGCGCTCATAGAGACTCAAACCATCTGCAATAAATGTGGAACCGCACCTAGCGCCCACACTGTGGCGACTTCAGACTTCTGGGACGCAAGCAGCCCGCAGTCGTGTCATTTTACCCGCTGCGCTCCTCACGCCTGGCTTCCTCGCTATCTGCCGTTTCCCGGGGCGGCACTGCCACTATGCACCCTCTAGCTGCCCCGCTCATATAGCCCAGCCATCTGTCTTCAACTCGCCGCGTCATGCACTCGCCTCCGCGGCCGTCTTACGGCCATAGCAAGTGCACTCAGCCGCCGCCCACATGGCGTGGTTTCCCTGAGCTTCCCGGCATAGCGCCCTTCTACGAGAAAAATCTGCCCCTCTGGTTTATTCTTCTAGTATCGCACTTCTATATTCATGCTGTGTCCAGTCAGATCATACGCTACTTTCTGGCCAAGATGCGCCTCCCCGCAGGCCTCTTCGAGCGGCTCATCTTGCCGGAACCCGGCCCAACTTTATACGATGACCTGAAGGCGGCGGTCATTGCCTTCTACGGCATTCCTCTTACTCGTTCATCACCTTCCGACTCTTCGGCAACCCAGGGAGCGCAGCCTGCGCTGTCCCTTCCTCGTGCGCAGTCGCTTGAGATTCCGACGCCCTCCGCAAGCCCTACCGATTGCTCATGCGCTGGCCGGCGAGTTGTGTGAGTCTGCAGCACTAGACTCAAGCCACTTCTTGGACTCGTTGCCGCAAGCGTAATTCCCACCTCCTGCGATTACCTTGCACAGCGAGGCCACGTCAGTCGTGTGCTGCGCCTCCCCGTCGCCAGATCCCCTCGATTCATGCAGCGTAATCTCCCTGGTCCGTGTTGTGGAGCCGGTTAAGACTCACGTCGCTCCTGGTGTTCCGTCTTCCCCTACACCAAGAACCGGACACGCGGCAACCTCCTGCTTTCACAGTGCTACCGCCAGCCCCTCGTGCATATGTATCCATGCATCAAGACCCTGGTACACTGCCTGCACCACTGCCCATTCCTCCCACGGCACCTGCGCCATCCCCTCCGAGCACAGCATATCCCACTGCTCACCTCGCAGTTCCCTCCACGCTACGGGCATGTCGCTGTAGTGTTCGCACTCCTTCAGTGAAGTTCACAGCACGAAGGCTCCCTACGACAGTGCTTCCTCGACGTCATATGAGCCGGCGACACATTACTACACCAACCCTGCACCGTTCGTAGCAGCCTTCGGCCCCTGACCACCACCCTATGCCACCCACATTTGTCCAGCCGAACAACCTCCGCCGGCACAGCTTGAACAAGAAGCTTATATCTTTGGTGCTCGTGCAGCGTCCCGACAGTTGGTCTCCCTACTTCGACTGCAGCATAGCGGCGACTCTTGGCTCCTCAGCTTGCTCTCCAGTCATCCGGCCACCCCGGCCGATGCGTTTTACCCAGCCGCGACCTCCAGAAGAGCCCCTTATATGCAACACTGCTTGCTAAACGGACTACAACCTGGCCGCGGACTTCACCTGTATATATGTCCATAGATATTGGTTTCTAGTGTTTTGGTTCCTTGTGATTTTGTGGGTTTTTTTCCTTCATTTATTTTTCTTTCGACATGTTGACTGGGCGAGGGGGGGGGGGGGGGGGCTCTGTAAAAGGAAAAGGAAGCGGTGCCAGGCACGCGCAAGGTGAGAACGTTGAAGGCTGAGTGGCAAAGCGGACGTGCTGCTCGCTGGCCGTCGGCGCTGATAGGGACCCAAGCCATTGGCAATAAATGTGGGAACGCACCTAGCGATCACGCCCGAACAACCAATTTACCAATTTTAGTGCAAGATAATCCGGATCCCAAAAATTGTAATGAGTATTCATGCCTACCAAGCTTTGGCTATAATGTAAAGCAACAATCAGAAGAAAATGGTTACCAAGTTTTTAAATGTAAGGTCAACCTGAAATGAGGAAGGGAACACATCGGGAAACAGGGGAACATACCGAAAAGATTCTATGCACACTGATCAGCTTTCTTTAGTGGGCAAATAGGACTGACAAAAGAAGGAGCCTATTTGCCCACTAAAGATAAGCAGATCAGTGTGCACAGGACCGACTAAAGAAGGACTCCGGAGCCCTTCACTATACGCCGTCCCCGTAGCCTGAGTGGCTTTGGGACGTTAAAACCGCCATAAACCAAAAACCATAACAGAAGGAGCCTGCACGTGCGAAGGATATGGCCTTCAAGCGTTGTCCGCGTGAAAAAAAAAAGACGCTTGGAGATTAGTGTACCCAACAGCTGAGGACTGGGAGGCAACGCTGTCCAGCTCACATTCGGAGGACCACCTTTCGCTGGTGAACCGGGCAAGAGCGGCGGTAGAAGCCAATAGGTTCCTGAAATGAGGGCCCACCCAACCATTCTATGCATTAAACATTTATTTCTCTCTCTCTCCTGGGATCTGAAGGCGATGCGAATGAGAGCAGATAAGTAAACGGCCATAATTCTACGATCACCTCCCATTGGATGCCTGGACATCAACAGAAAAGGCCGCCGCCGTCTAGAAGACGTTGAAGTAACGAGCGTTAGCTTTATTGGCCATGCGTAAAACGAAAGTCTTTCCGCATCCAGCGGGGCCAGTGAAGAAAACCCTGAGCGGTTCGGCAAAGCAACAACTTTTCCACCTAGCGGAGCGATCAACGCCTAGCGCTCATCTATCAGAGAAATTAAGGCGCACATCTACCCGTTGTCGAGTTACACCCCCGCCCCAAAATACGGGATGGGAGGGCACAACCAATTTTAATGGCCGCCATATTGGATTTGAGAAACCGAAACCACGCCACCATTTCGTCCCCTGACGTCAGATTGGGGGGGTGCGGGGGAAGGAATGGGAGGGCATAACCAATTTAAATGACCTCCATCTTGGATTTGAGAAACCGAAACTATGTTGCCATTTCGTCTCATGACGTCATACTGACATAGTTGCACCTATATCAACCATATTGTACAGTGACGTCATCATTGGCACGCGGCAGGTGGTTGTTTCTACAATGTTATGGTAGATGGCGCTACAAGTCTCAATGCGAGATATGCTGTTTTGTAGTTGCTGCCACCAATGGCAGCATATTTCTAGAACTGCAAACGATGTGGCAACGCCAGTATACAACACAATAGTAGATGAAAGGAAACATACGCACGTGTGTACTGTGAACAGCGAGCACTTTGCGCCGTAATGGAGAAGGAACGAAGCGAAAATGACAAATTGCCACTGACGGAGCGGCAATGTAACGAGAAAGCGAAAGGGCTTAACGCTAAAAAAAATTGACAGTGGCTTAGCTCCGCTATGCCAGGATATACGTAGCGGGAGGTACGTATCCCTGGCTGAGCTTGTTGGCACTGTATGTTTAGCAATGAGAGACATGTCCGCTTGAAATGTCCGGGTCGCAGATGCACTTTCGGAAACTCGAATGGTGTGATCAGTCCCACGACGGGCCTTCACATCCTCATCGTAGCAGTTGTTTGCCGGGCTGGTACGTGACCCACCAAAAACAGTGGCCGACTTTGCCAAGAAAGCAACAAGCATGGAGCGTTCATCTGCAGGAACGGGGCGTGCACTACGGTCGTCAGGCTAGTGTAGCAGCCGCTCAGCAATGCACGCCTACGTCGCTACCCACTGAGAAACTTCGAGAGCTTGTGAGGAGCCTGGTGCGCGAAGAACTCGAGAAACTTCGCTTCGAAGCTCCACAGGCCAGCGTCGCTGCCATACCGGACGTGGTCCAGGATGAAGTCCGGCGAGTTGTTCAGCCGCCACCAGCTCCACAGCCGGCGCCCTACGTGATGACATACAGTGAAGCACTACAAAGCCGTCGTGGGCCAGTGATGCAAGCTTTTTCCCCCGTCACTCCTGTGCCTTCACTGCGGTATCCAATTGCAGCTATACCCGCCGAACCGCAGGAGTCCCGGTCCACCATGATAAAAGCGCACGTTTGGCATACTCCAAACAATAGGCCACTCTGCTACCACTGCGGAGAACCCGGCCACATCCTCCGTCACTGCCCCTACCACAGAATGGGCTTGCGGGGGTTTTCCCCTGACGCACTTCGACCGCGCTACCGAGAACGGCCGCGGGGTATCGAGCAATATCTGTCCGATAACGTGCAGCCATCGATCTCACTGCGACGCAAGTCCCGGTCGCCATCCCCAAGGCGGTTTTGTTCGCCAAGGCGCCTGTCGTCTTCTGGCCAGTTCAGAGGCACGTCCCCACATCGGGAAAACTGAAGACGGGGTCCTCCGCCGGTAGGGCCGCCGATATTGGACGAAGTCAAGAGCCTCCACCCGACGATCCGCGGCTACGATTCGACTGACGACCTCACCCGATGACCTCAACGACAACGGCGTGCTGTGACCGACTGGTGTCTTCCGAAATCCCAGTAACCGCTGATAACCGCGATGTGACTGCACTTGTGGATACCGGCGCTGATTTTTCTGTAATGAGCAGTCGGTTAGCCACGGCCCTCAGAAAGGTTCTAACCCCTTGGTCTAGACCGCAGATCCGCACCGCCGGCTGCCATGTGGTTACGCTGATTGGCGTCTGCACGTCACGAATACAGATCCGCGGTGCTACTTTCCCTGGTTGCTTTGATGTGCTGCCCGAGTGCTCCAAAGACCTGATACTCGATTTGGATTTCCTTCGGGAGTACGGTGCCGTCATCAACCTTCAGGAGCTGGTCATGACATTTTCCACTCAGCTCCCTGTTGACGGCGATCCCGAGACACGCAGGACTAAGCTACGCGTCTATGACGACCACGTATTGATCCCGTCAAGAGCCAGTATGTTTGTTACCGTAGATTGCGACAACAGCACCGGAATTCGTGGCATCGCTGAAACCAACATGTCGCTGCTCCTTGGTCGGCAAGTCTGTGTTGCTTGAGGAATTGTTGAACTGAACAACAGCCGAACCGAACTCTTGGTAACCAATTTTGGCTGTGAACCTCAGCGTTTGGCTGGCAGAACAGCTATTGCGTATTTCGAAGAACTCAGCGAATTCGCGGGACAGCACGCTTTGTCCGGAGCCCCGGAATCAGTGGAGGCACCGACCACTCCCATAAAAACTGACGTCAACCCGAACCTCCCATCTAATCAGAAACGCTGCCTGGAAAGCGTTATCCAGTTTTTCTGCGACTGCTTTGCCTCGACCTCCAAGGTTAGGCATGCACCGCTCACAAAGCACCGAATTATAGTTGACACCAACCATCGGCCGTTATGTCAGCCGCCTTACCGGATATCTTCGAAGGAGCGTGATGCCATTCGCCGCCAAGTTCAACAAATGCGCCAGGACGACGTGATACAGCCGTCGACGAGCACGCGATGGGCGTCGCCTGTTGTTCTAGTAGCAAAGAAAGATGGAACCCTACGGTTCTGCGTTGATTACAGACGTTTAAACAGTCACAAAAACCATGTTTATCCTCTGCCGCGTATTGATGACTCCCTGGACCGGCTGCGCCACGCCACGTACTTCTCATCACTGGATTTACGAAGCGTCTATTGGCAAATCGAGGTGGACGAACGCGACCCGGAAAAGACCGCCTTTATTACACCGCACGGATCTGTGCGAATTCCGGGTGCTCCCTTTCGGCTTGTGCTCGGCTCCTGCAACCTTCCAGAGGATGATGGACACCGTTCTTGCCGATCTCAAATGGCAGTCCTGTCTCGAGTACTTGGATGACGTTGTCATCTTCTCTGATACGTTTCAAGAGCACCTGAGACGCCTGCGCGCTGTGTTCGAAGCAATTCGGTCGGCCGGTCTTTCTCTGAAGCCCGAAAAGTGTCACTTCGCTTTCGAAGAGTTGAAGTTTCTGGGCCACATCGTGAGCGCTGAAGGGGTTAGCCTAGACCTCGATAAGACTGCTGCCGTGGCTTCTTTTCCTGTGCCCACAGATAAACTCAGTGTGCGTCGCTTTCTTGGGTCTCTGCGCCTATTATCGGCGTTTTGTGCAGAACTTCACTCAGATGGCTGAGCCCCTCACCCGACTAACGAAAGATTCCGAACCGTTCTGGGGCCTAGAACAACAGCAGGCCTTTGAAGACCTCCGCACTCGTCTCCAAAGTACGCCCATCCTTGTACACTTCGACGAGTCGGCCGCCACTGAACTGCACACAGAGGCCAGCACCATCGGCCTCGGTGCGGTCCTTGTGCACAGGCGGGATGGTCTCGAACGCGTAATCGCATACGCGAGCCGCACCTTGTCACGGTCTGAAGCGAACTATTCCACCACCGAAAAAGAATGCCTGGCTATTGTGTGGGAGATGACCAAATTTCGTTCGTACTTATATGGCCGCCCTTTCAGGGTCGTCAGTGACCACCACTCGGTGTGTTGGCTGGCGAACCTCAAAGATCACTCGGGACGGCTTGCACGCTGGAGCCTTCGACTTCAGGAATTCGATGTCACCATCGTCTGTAAGTCTGGTAGGAAGCACAGTGATGCTGACTGTTTGCCTCGTGCTCCTATCGAGGACAACCGAGCTGACCTCGACGACGATTCTGTTTTTCTCGGCGTCATCTCCACGTCCATTCTTATTCAACACCAAAGAGACGACAGTGAACTACGGCCCCTCACTGAGTATCTGGAAGGAAGCGCTCAGTCTCCCCCGCGAATCTTCTCGCGCGGGCTGTCGTCGTTCTGTTTACGTGGCGACGTCCTGTATAAGAAAAACTACAGTCCAACAGAAGCTGTCTATCTACTCGTCGAGCCTACGGCCGGCCCTTGGCGACGAAGTCCTGCAGGCGAGCCATGATGACCCATCTTCTGGTCACCTGGGTTTTTGTCGAACTTTGGTATGAATACGGCAAAAATACTACTGGCCCAGGGTTGCAGCAGTTGTGAAGCGTTACGTAAGAACTTGTCGCGAGTGGCAGCGTCGCAAAACGCCGCCGACTAAGCCAGCCGGCCTACTCCAGCCTATTGATCCACCTCAGATCCCCTTCCATCAAGTCGGCATGGACTTACTCGGCCCATTTCCGGAGTCCTCGCTGGGTAACCGCTACATTGTGGTCACCACCGACTACCTCAGCCGATACTGCGAGACTAAACCTCTTCCCCGTGGTACCGCTGACGAAATTGCGAACTTTTGCATTCAGAACATTGTGCTTCGTCACGGTGCACCCATCTTCGCTGTAACTGACGTTGTAACAGCGTTCACCTCGGCCATTACGCAGGAGGTTATGCGCCTTAGCGGCACAAGTCACCGCAAAACAACCGCTTACCACCCTCAAACGAACGGCCTCATCGAACGGCTCAACAAGACGATCGCAGACATCATTTCCATGTATGTAGACGCGGACCACCGGAACTGGGACGCCATACTCCTTTACGTCACCTTTGCCTATAATACTGCAGTTCAGGAAACGACACGCTTCATTCCATTTCGTTTAGTACATGGTCGCGAAGCCACAACCATGCTGGATGCAGTGCAGCTTCCAGCTAGCGCTACCCCCTCTGTTATGGGTGCTACCCAATTTGTTCGTTACGCTGAGGCCGCCCGCCAACTCGTTCGACAGCGCATCCGGCACCAGCAAGTTCACGACACTCGGCGCTATAACCTCCGCCACCGAAATGTCCGTTACCAGCCTGGCGAACAAGTCTGGGTGTTGAGCCCACTCCGCATGCGAGGGCGCTGAGAAGCTTCTACGCAGATACTTTGGCCCCTACGAGGTGCTCCGCCAGATCAGTGAGGTTACCTACGAAGTTCTCCCCCAGGGAACAGTTCGCTCTTCTAGACGGCCGACCTCCGAAGTTGTCCACGTCGCCCGGATGAAGCCGTACCACGCCCGCTAGCCCCTCGCGCGTGTCTACGACGCACAACAGACGCATGCGACTACCCTTGTCCTGCCTCCCATTGCTGCCACACCGAGTCGGTGTCTTTCAGAGAGGGGGAGCAATGCCACACTACTAACTCCTCTAGTGGCGCCGTACAGCGGCTAAACTGTATTTCCTGGCAGTTGGCAAGCCTTGAGCCATCTTGGGGCTAGATGCTTTGTCGTCTTCATCTCTCGTGCTGCCTGCTGCCTTGCGCGTCCTAACAACTTCTTGCGCGTATAGGTAACGCAAGTAAACCAGCCCTGCGTACGTCAACCGTGTCTCGGTGACAATATTGAAGTCACCCACACATATTTTCTATACGGCGTCTACAGCCATCGCTAACCAATCCAGTTTTTTATCAATCTTGATGCACTCTTTGCTTACGCCGTGGACGACATTCTCGAATGAAATAAAATCTTCGATATTGTCTTCTTTGTAAAGATGCCTTCACCGCAGGCAAGAAGTGAGAAAGGTGAAGTCAACCGTATGGGTAGGCCTGTAATGTCAGGTAGCAGTCATCTAGATAAACAAAAAATTAAATGTAGGCGAGCCTTAGTAAAACTTAAGTGTAAATATGGACACGGAGTTTAAAGTCAACAGTATATATTGCTGTGATAAATATAGATAACAACGGTGGCTAGAATGTGCCCGTAATCCAGCGCAAGGAGTCGGATGTTGGTGCCCATGGTAACATAAATGTGGAGATATAACAACGCTAGACGTGACCAAAGCACGTGCATAGTGTCAGTAGCTTCACATGAAGTTATGAAATAAGAAAAACCGTGGAAGTGGTGCTGATGGGTCGCCCGTGTCCGGAAGCGGGCGACGAGTTGCTTTGGCTAGGATTTCCGGAGAAAGCATACATTAGGACAAAATTTATATGAAACCAATGAGGTTTATCTTTGTTTTTGCTGATGACCACAAACACTGACCTTAGTGGCAATGTTTGTATTCAAGCTCCTTAATGATGATTTATAAACAAACTAATTTCTGGCGAAATAGAAGAAGCGAGGAATAGAAAAGAACGCGGGTTCTCCGCCAGCAGTTGAAACTCGGACGCTCGAAAAAAGATGGCAAAGAACAAAAATGTCTAGTGGCTTCACATGGCTAACCCTGGAATTCAGCGAAAAGCAAGCCCGCTTGCTAAGCACCTGAGGATCGTCCATGGGAGCTCCGCTACATGCTCGCGACAGCCGTTCTATATGTGATGAAAATGGGCGTGCAAACGAAACGGAGACATAGAAAGAAGACAACAGGATGAGCGCCTTTCATTCTGTCGTCTTCTTTCTGTGTCTCCGTTTCGTTTGCGCCCTAATATTCATCATGAACAGCTTCCAACTAGCCCAACTTTCCATTCTGCCACTCTATATATATACCCACACGACCACGTGGTTATGACATGGTACCACATGGTCTTAAGACACGCCCATCTGATGTCATCACGTGGCTTCACATCACCTCATCGGATGTTCTTAAGGTCAAATGTGAACCCAAAGGTCATCCAATGTCAAAGGTCGAAAGTCAGAGGTTGAAGGTGAAAGGTTAACTAGAAGTCGCGGGTGAAGGGTTCGACACCGTAACTTTACCACATATGGTCAAACACGACTAACGTGGTTGGGATGAAGGTCGTTCAATGTCATTCTCCGGCCTGCGCGACGCCTGCTTTGCCCAGCGTAGTGAAGCTTTTCGCTTCAAAAGAGAATAAGTAAGATTATCGCAAAAAAGACAGCGCTTTAGAGAATACTTAGAGTTACTTGGCAAAGCTGAGATCAATGATCCGAGCAAGAGTCGGAAATTGGAAATTAGTTTCTTGGTGAAAGGAAATGGCGCAGTATCTGTCTCATATATCGGTGGACACCTGAACCGCGCCGTAAGGGAAGGGATAAAGGAGGGAGTGAAAGAAGAGAGGAAGAATGAGGTCCCGTAGTGGAGGGCTCCGGAATAATTTCGACCACCTGGGGATCTTTAACGTGCACTGACATCGCACAGCACACGGGCGCCTTAGCGTTTTTCCTCCATAAAAACGCAGCCGCCGCGGTCGGGTTCGAACCCGGGAACTCCGGATCAGTAGTCGAGCGCCTTAACCACTGAGCCACCTCGGCGGGTCCGCGCTGCTTGCGGGCATCGCATTTTTCCGTGTTTATTTTTCTTTCTGTTAAATGTTTATTTATTTATTTTTGTTTTTAGATTATTTATTTTCTTTCGTACTTTTCTATTTATTTTCATTTCTTAGTTTTTATTAAATTTCACTTTTACTCCTTTATTTACTTTTATTTTGTTTGTGAACTGTTTAGTTTTATGTTTACTAATTATTAAACAATGACTAATTAACTAATTACTAGCCATCCATTAGTAATTGCTAAGAGTATAGGAGTTATAACAATTATGCCATCGATGACGTCATAGCGTGACAGATTTCGCGGACGGACGGACAACGATCAGCCTAAAGGCTTTCGCCTTGAATAGGTCAGAGATTTCTCTCATCTCAGACTAAAAAATGAATGTGGATTAGCTCAGCTAATCCAGGATATTCAAAACGAAAGCTGTCGGCGTTGTGTTCATTGGCGTTGACAACATTCTAGACACCGATGATTCTGAGGAAAGGAAGGGCGCATAACTGGCTCCCTTGGTCAGTGCACACCTCAGTCGTGCTTTGAGGTATGTGCTGGTGGTGAGAGAGAGATGTGGGCTGCAGGCATTAGCGCTGACAACGTTGTGGCAGGCACGCGGCATTCCAGCAATAGGCTGTGACGTTCATTGGGTGACCAACCTCTCTCGATCAACCATTAATTTAACTGCCAGGGTGGCTGGGTGAACCCGGTGACTATCCAGTGTGCAGAATGCACTCAACGTTACAGACGCCAAGCCGCGTCTGGTTGCCCGATGCACCACAGCCTTCGCTCTCTAAGCAGGTTTAGCAGTAGTTCAACCGCAGCTAAGTTTTTCAAGACTGCCGGGAAAAAAAGTAATGCATAAAAAGCTAAAAAAACTATAAACTTGTGCGTTGACAATTCTGTCCTCTGTTCCAGTAAAAACGCGTCTTGCACCCGCGTAGTGGAGTGCGCTTTTCTAAGCGAACAGGGGAAGAAATTAAACTCGCCAGAAAACAAGGAGCTGGTCACCGAAAATTGTCTTCTATACGCTTGGGTCGAAATTATTCCGCAGCCCTCCACTACGGCACCTCTTTCTTCCTTTCTTCACTCCCTCCTTTATCCCTTCCCTTACGCGGGAAGGGATAGACAGATATTGCGCAATTTCCTTTCCCCAAAAACGAATTTCTTCTGAAGACATTCAAACTACACCTGCTCAATGCTCCAACACACTGTGAGCGACCGGTTGGGAGCCCGTGTTGTAGCCGTCACGGTGACAAACATTTGTCGAACGAAACGCACTGTTGGCTGTGGAATAGGACTTACAGCTTTTTTTTTTTTGGCGGGGGGGGGGGGGGGTGGCTGATGATAACGTCGGGGAGCGTAGGAATGCTTGTAAATCATAGTACTATAATAAACAGCACATCTCCAACCAAAAATTTTTAATTTTATCCCGTTTCGAAGCCGACTCGGCCTCCTTCATCAGGGTGACTGAGGGCAGTAGCTAGCGTCTTTTAAGTATGGAGGGGAGGAGGGGGTCAAAGGAACGAAAGCTGTGTTGCGAAAGGCGTGGGGAGAGGCAAATCTGTCAAAATGTTTACTTTTCAAGTCATAGTATTGTGCGTGGTGGATAAATGTTCCGCATGCGAGGTTCGTAAAACCATGTTCTGCTTGTTCGTAATTTCGCCGCTTTCCCGCGTTTCGCCTGTTCGCACAGTTTTTGTGTAACGTTTATTATGAGAGTGAAACTTGCTCGTAATTTACATTTTTCAGCTGCCGGTGCACGCAGGTAGCGACAGCCACTGCTGTGAGCCGTGTTGCAGTAATAATAATAATGGACGTGCAAAGAACGATGGAACGAGCTTGGCGACGGACAATGGCGACGTTACAGTATTGGTTACGGGTTTATGTGCAGCAAAATAAATGTTCATTTCACAAAACACCTGCAGGGTGTCTTTTCTAGATTGGCATTGTTTGACGATGGCAGTGGCGCATCTGCGTTCACGGGCAGTCAAGAGTGCCCGGGACGTAATTTTTCGTCTTTCTCGACCAAATGTAGATAGATAACAGTAGGAGATCAGAAATAATGCGCCATCAGGGCGCGGCAGGGCGCAGCGAATGCTGACATTCAAACTGCGTGCGCCTGAAACAGAAACCGGAAGTCCCCTCACCCAGCCGCTTGGAGCGCAACCGACAACTGGGCCGCTGGGCCTAATGGGAGTGGCCGCTCTTTATGAATCCCTGTCGCTATGTTGCACCTGCTACTCAGAGGCTTCGCACAGACAGCGATAAAACGGAGTGCGGCTAGAAGTGATTACGCACTCAAAGCTAAGGTAACCAGTCAGCCTCATATCTCCGCCGTCCCAACCTCCAAGCACCAAAGCGACGCATTACCACCACTCTTCTAGCGAGGACGCCCTAGAGGAACACAGAGAGAGGGTGCAAGAAGCTCGACGCTTTGACAGCAGAGGCGCTTTGCGAACGCACTTAAGCGGTCACCAAAGCCGAGCGTCAGGCGTTCAAGTGGAAGGAAGTTTGCTCACCGGCACAAAGGATGGTTCCCACGCGCCCTTTTGCCGCTCCCGTAATCCCTGGATAAAGCACAGTGCAGGTCGCTGGTCATCCTCGCCCTAATCCGTGCATTGAGCGAGGGGACAACCGAAAAGCGATCGAATCTATGAAGCAGGCTCTCAAGCGTCATGGAGGGGGCCAATCTTTTGAAAGAGAGGGCAAAGCAACGAGCCCGGCAGTATTTTATTCGCTGGAAAAAAGCAAAACACGTAGTGAAAGCGTGGTTGAATTTACGGTTCATGAAAAAAAAATGGTTGCAGTTTAGCTCAGCTAAGCGTGGTTATGCAGAGCGAAAAGTTTATGCTTGGCTGTGCTCCCGTTTAAGCGAGGTTAGGCTCATAACGACGAACGCGTTTTGCAATGTTTAGCATTGTTTATTTTTTATTCATGATTGTTTAGTCTTACCAGCGCCTCCTCTATCGCCTGCGCAGGGAACGGAAGTAGGTTCTGCATAGAACGCAGGTGCACTTTGATGTGTTCAACGGAACGCTGGTTGTTTTCGATGCAACGCCCGCCACGACGGCCTCCGGCAGATGTGCGCTGCCCGCCGCGGCTCAGTGGTTACAGCGCTCGGCTACTGATCCGGAGCACCCGGGCTCGAACCCGACCACGGCGACCGCGTTTCGATGGACGCGAAACGCTAAGGCGCCCGTGTGCTGTGCGATGTCAGTGCACGTTAAAAGATCCCCAGGTGGTCGAATTATTCCGGAGCCTCCACTACGGCACCTCTTTCTTCTTTCACTCCCACCTTCCTCCATTTCCTTACTGCGCGGTTCGGGTGTCCACCAAGGTATGTGAGACACTGACTCATTTCCTTTCCTCAAAATAAAAATAATAATTGGTTTTGAGGGAAAGGAAATGGCGCAGTATCTGTCTCATATCGTTGGGCACCTGAACCGCACCATAAGGGAAGGGATAAAGGATGGAGTGAAAGAGGAAAGGAAGAAAGAGGTGCCGTAGTGGAGGGCTCCGGAATAATTTCGACTACCTGGGGATCTTTAACGTGCACTGACATCGCACAGTCCTCAAAATAATAATAATAATAATAATAATAATTGTTTTTTTGGGGGAAAGGAAATGGCGCAGTATCTGTCTCATATATCGTTGGGCACCTGAACCGCACCATAAGGAAAGGGATAAAGGATGGAGTGAAAGAGGAAAGGAAGAAATAGGTGGCGTAGTGGAGGGCTCCGGATTAATTTCGACCACCTTGGGTTCTTTAACGTGCGCTGAAATCGCACAGCACACGGGCCTCGAGAATTTCGCCTCCAACGAAATTCGACCGCCGCGGTCGGGATTGAACCCGCGTCTTTCGGGCCAGCAGCCGAGCGCCATAACCACTGACCACCGCGGCGGCTCTTTGTTGGCTCACATAGATAAAACCGGTCCTATTAATGCGGAAGCATTACTAGGCTATGTTGGCAGGGTCGTGTCAACAAAACGTGTCATCAAAATGTGTCGGCAGCAGTTGTGGGGAACTCTGAAGAGATAGCGTCAAACGAGTGGATGTAATCGAAAGAGTATGATGTGAGGAATCTGCGCAAAAAACTTATGTCGATAGAGTGATTAGTTAATTAGTTAGAGCCAAATATGTCCGAAAAGTGGGCGGATCTACGTCACCGTGTGGCGCAAAATTTGAAAAACCGGAAGTGTGAGCGGAGCCAAAGCGTGGCGCCATATTTGAAAACGCGAAATGGGTACTGAGTAAATAATTTAGTGTAATTAAGGAATAATGTGTGCATTAAAATAAAATGACACAAGTAAAGAAATAAGACTAAATTAAGAATGAATTAAGGAACTAATCGACGCTTTCGCATTTCTCCAATGCGGGTAGCAGCCGTGATCTCTAACTTTCTCAGTTCAAGAAGAGTGCAAAGCACGAAGCTGCCGGGCAGCGTCGCAAGAACCACGCGCAAGCCGGGCTGAACCACCTACGCCGCAAAGCCAAAGGTGGCGCAGGTGCGCCCATAGGGGGCGCCACCAGCAAAGTAAGATGGCGGTGACCAGGCATCGAAACTAAAATCGTATTGACTCATGAAAATAAACTCGTCCCCCGGCTGCGCGAATGAGGCAGCCATTAAGGAGGACCACCTCTCTACTTGTGACGACACAAGAGGGACGCACTCGTTTGTCCACTGATGGCGGGGACAAGGCAAACACAGCCACCGGCGGCTGAGTACTTCCGAGTGCTTGTCAAACGACTCCCATCGCACCTTCTACCCCGTTCCAGGCCGTTTGCTGTACCTCGCGCAGCAGCGCCATCGCCCTTGCAACGATGGGTCGCCGCCACCGGCGGTGTTGTGAAGAGCGCTGTTTGCTCAGTGCAGCTCTTGGTAGTCCGAACTGCAGCCTCCCGGTGGTGTGTGGCTTCGAACTTCGCTTTACTGCATTCTGACTCGGCCACGGAAAAAGCAAGACACGCAAAAGGGAGACAGCAGTCTCTGCGAAGGGCCCGCTTGTCTGTGCGTTGATCCATTAGGCTTGGCCTCAGAGCATCGCCGCTAGTATCTTTTGATCAGCCAGAGTAAGTAGTTCGATCCGTCACGAAAAGCCCTTCCCTGTGTCGTTCCCGTCGTTACGGGGGCAGACTGAGGAGAAACAGTGTCGTGCACTGCCCCCGGTTAAACTGTCGTGTGCAGTAAGTTGTCTAAACTGAGTGTGTTTAAGAAATTCGCTCATTAGTGCTGAGCTAAAAATATAGACAAAGATTTTTCTTTCTTTTTAAAATAATTCAATATTACCTTATGATCCGCAAAAGCAAATACATCGTCAATACATGTTAACTCATCATCTGCAAACGCAAGACATCGGTGAAATTCCCGTTTCAGAACACAAATATACCATCACCGTATCCTGCATGGAACATTCTTAAATCAAAGCTGTGCGTCCTAAAACAGAATGGGGGTGAGGTGGAAGAGATCTGATGCGGGGTCGACAGTTGCGGACGGAACCGGGACGGAGACCTGTCAAGTACGTTCTTTTCTCCGCTTCATTTTTCCGTTTTTTTTTCCTCTTCTTTAGTCCGCTATTTGCACCCTCGTGGTCACCCCAGCTCGGGCCCCTCTTGAATGACGCGGCGCCCACGCACCGCTCCCGGGTTTACCCAGCTCTTGTCTCATCCCGCACCGGGTCCCGCGAGATCATTACGTGTCCCTATGCGTAACCCTAAACCGATTTCGGTCGAAACGCGATACATTCACGAACACCCCGGCACGCTTTCATACGCTCGCGGCTTGACGCCGCGGCCCACGGCGTGACTGTGTTACCCACGCTCACCGCACAAAAGAAGCGCAGAAAAGAAAATGCATAAGAGACGCCCATCGCGCCACGGATCTCTGTGATGGCCGCGGTTAGTCTATATGCGACCAGAGGGAGAGACAACTCTCGTTTCGAGCATCAGAGGCTCTTTTCCCCCTGGAGGGAATAGAATTTGGGAAGAGAAGGCGAGGGGAAGTGGGGGAGGGGGTATGGCTCGAGCTGCGGTTCGTCAGGACGCGTCGTGGTAAGGGCCATTGGAAGGCGGCTGAGGTGGCGCGATGGCAATTAGTGCTCGAGTTCGGGTGACAGACTGGGAGATTGCTACGCGCCCCTTCTGTCCGAACGAGGAACGAGGCCGATGAATGGCTCGAGGAGATGGCACCGCCCAACCACGGCATAGAGCGTCCTGTACAAGTGGTCCGGGCACTTAACAGTTCAATGAAAAGTGGTCCCTAAAACGGCCGCAAGCAAGGCGTTTTGATTGTAACTTGGATGGCTGCATGTCCCTCATTGCTTGATGTAGTCGATGGGTCTGACGGCATACCGTCTGGTCAGGAATCATGGTTGATAAGTGCACTGGTCACTTAACAGTGGTCTCAAGGCTCCCTGAGGCTTCTGATGCATGTGTAAAACTGAAAAAAGCCAGTTTTATTTTTGTTTTCTACATCAGAAGTTCAGCATAGCGTAGGGCCACCGTAGACTGGATAACAGCATAGCGGAACAATTCGTCTACAATTTTTTCATGGAAAAAGAAGTGTTTTTTATTTCATTGTTTTATTCCGCTTAAGCAGCGATGGCGTAGAGGTAGAGCATCCGCTTCGCGTGCAAGAGGACAGGGGTTCGAGTCCCGGTGCCGCGCAATTCTCCACCGAAATAAAAAAAAAACTCCGCGTGTCGATGGAATTCCACAACCAGGCCTGGGGTGCGGCCTGATCTCGGTGACCAGAACCGACAAACGCACTCCCTCACCAGAACAGGATTTGGCCACCCTGGTGTAGTACTTGGCCACAACCTTCTATGAACAAACCAATTAACCCTCGGCCCTCAGTCCCCAGCGGCTGCGGAGCAAGTGACCACGGCGGCGGTCAGACCTGTGATGCAGCGGAGGGTGCTAAGAATCTCTGGCTCCGGACAGGCCGCCATTGGAATCTGAACTTGGCAACGTTTAACGCTAGAACCTTATCTAGTGAGGCTAGCCTAGCAGTGCTGTTCGAGGAACTAGCGGGCATTAAATGGGATGTCATAGGGCTTACTGAAGTTAGGACAGGTGAGGCTTATACAGTACTAAAGGACGGGCACATACTCTGCTGTCGCGGATTAGCGGATAGACGAGAACTAGGTGTGGGATTCCTCATTAATCAGGATATAGCTGGCAACATAGAGGAGCCCTATAGTATTAACGAAAGGATGGCAGCGATCGCTATTAGGTTCAATAGGAGATACAAGCTGAAGGTGGTGCAGGCCTACGCACCAACATCCAGCCATGAAGACCAGGTAGCTGAAAGCTTCTATGAAGACGTGGAATCGGCAATTAACAAAGTAAAATCACACTACACTGTATTGATGGGCGAATTAAATGCGAAGGTGGGCGAGAAGCAGGCTGGTGACCAGGCCGTAGGCGACAATGGAATAGGCTCTAGGAATAGCAGGGGAGAGTTATTGGTAGAATTCTCAGATAGAAATAATTTACGAATCATGAATACCTTCTTCTGCAAACGAGAAAGCAGGAAGTGGACCTGGAAGAGCCCCAATGATGAGACTAAAAATGAAATCGACTTCATACTATATGCTCAGCCTGGCATTGTGCGGGATGTGGCCGTCCTCGGAAAGGTGCGGTGCAGCGACCACAGAACGGAAAAGTCTCGAATTGGTTTATACTTTAGAAGAAAACGGAAGGAGCTAGTGAAGAAGAAGTCCATTAACGAGTTAGCGATAAGAGGGAAGATAGAGGAATTCAGGATATCGCTGCAGAACAGATATTCAGCCTTAACTGAGGAAGATGATCTTAATGCTGATACAATGAACGATAATCTGACAGCTATCATTATAAAGTAGAAGTAGGCGGTAGGACGGTCCGACAGGATACCGCCAAGCTATCTCAGGAGACGAAAGATCTGATTCAGAAACGCCAAAGCATGACAGACGTCTAACCCTACAGACAGGATAGAACTAGCAGAGCTATCGAAGTTAATAAATAAGCCCAAGGTAGCCGACATAAGGAAGTTCAATATGAAGATGATCGAGCATGCTTTAAAGAACGGAGGTAGCCTGAAAGCGGTGAAGAGGAAACTAGTCATAGGTAAAAGTCAGATGTATGCATTAAGAGACAAGAAGGGCAATGTCATTAGCAATATATGGATAAAATAGTTAAAGTAGCCGAAAAGCTCTACACAAATATATACAGTACCGAATGTAATCAGAGCGTTAATGAGAGAGACAGTAGCGCACAGCAATGCGTTATCCCGCCAATAACGAAAGAGGAAGTAAAGAAAGCCTTAGGAGCAATGCAAAGGGAAAAAGCAGCTGGCGAAGATCAGGTAACAGCAGATCTGTTGAAGGACGGAGGTGAAATTGTGCTAGAAAAACTAGCCACCCTGTATACGCAATGCCTCGGCCGTACCAGAAGCTTGGAAGAACGCAAACATTATCTTAATTCATAAAAAAGAAGGCGCCAAGGACTTGAAACATTACAGACCGATCAGCGTACTGTCCGTTCTCTACAAGACATTTACTAAGGCAATCGCTAACAGAGTCAGGGCAACCTTTAGCTTTAATCAAACAAATGATCAGGTAGGCTTTCGTAAACGGTATTAAACAATAGATCATGTTCACACTATCAATCAGGTGATAGAGAAATGCGCTGAATATAACCCACCCCTCCCCTATATATAGCCTTCATTGATTACGCGAAAGCATTCGACTCTGTGGAAACCTCAGCTGTCATACAGGCATTGCGGAATCAGGGTATAGAATAGCCTTATGTGAAAATACTGGAAGATATATACAGCAACTGCTCAGCTACAATGGTCCTCCATAAAGACAGCAATAAAATTCCAATAAGGAAGCGCGTCAGGCAAGAAGACACGATCTCGCCAATGCTATTCACCGCCTGTTTACAGGAGCTATTCAGTGGCCTGAATTGGGAACAGTTGGGGATAAGAGTTAATGGAGAATACCTAAATAATCTGCAATTCGCTGATGACATTGCCTTGCTCAGCCACTCACGAGACGAACGATATTCGGAGGTCGTGGGTTCGGATCCCACCGGCGTCATTGTTGTTTTTCTGCTGCTTTATAAGTAATTTTCTTTGAACTAATTGATTGGCACTACAAATTAAAAAAATTACAAGCATTCCCTTATGCACCTTGGTTTCGGCGACTGTTGGCTTCCTTAATATGTTTGTCAAACGAGCCCCTCATTTCATTTGCCTTGTCTGCTAATAGCTTAACGGGGGTCTCGGTTCTGGCAGTTTTGATGTCGTAGATAGCATAATACCCCTGTCCCACTAGCAAATTTAATGTCATTCGTTTCGAATGACATTCGCACCTAATGCGATTAACCTGCTGCTACACGGGAACATTTAATGTCATTAGGTTCGAATGACATTCGTTATCGAATGAGTTCACGAAACTCGTTCGCGTTCGATGTCGAACCGAATGTGTACTCTGGACACCATACGCGCAGCAGAAAGAAGCGACGCGAAAAAAAAAGTGTGCGCACTGTCAAAGTTAGAAATTGCATTTATTTAGTTCTGCTAAAAAATGTAAATTTTGGTGCGAACTTCTCCACATTTCTAGCTGTCGTGGATAGCTATTACTCTCGCTCCCAGCAGCAGCCAAAGGAAGCAGCCGACCGTGAAGCAGGGCCTTTCCCGCGACCGCCGATCATTTTGGGTTGCGTGTTTCTTGCTGGTTGGCGTTCCATGTTCGTTTAGCTCGGACGTACTTAAATATGTCACTGAGCACTTCACCTTTCAGAACTCATTTCCACGCTCCACGCGTCGCCGCGCGCCACCGTGTCAGCCATTTTGTTTGTTTACATTTTTCGGATTTGTGGTTGACTTAGTACTTGGCTTGGCTTTTGATGGCTGAAGTGCCGCAGAATGGCCAGAAATAATATTTTAAGCTTATAATATTGCACAGAAATGTTCTCACTCGCTTTTAAAAAACTACACAACCATTTGTAACATATTTTATGCGCGTTGATGTGTTGAAATTTTACTTTTTTTTTTTCACTGATTGCCACTGCCATCATTTTCGAATGACATTATTTTTTACCGTGTAGCACCGAAAGACACTGAATGACATTCGAGGCATCGAATGACATTCGATTGGAATGACATTAAATTTGCTAGTGTGACAGGGGTATAAGAGGGCTTTCGCACAGTTTCCGCCCTCGCTGTTAAATGGCGTTCTACGTCACACTCACGGTATTGCAGGACGTGCTACGTCCACCGCGATGGACGAGGGTGGCGCTGGTGAACACTCTCAATGTTCGCTTACACGCAAAACATAAATACCCATGAAAGCAGCAGATTAGACAGCCGTCGCCGTAGCTCAGTTGGTAGAGCACCGGACGCGATATTCGGAGGTCGTGGGTTCGGATTCCACCGGCGGCATGGTTGTTTTTTCTGCTGCTTTATAAGTAATTTTCTTTAAACCAATTGATTAGCACTACAAAGTAAAAAAATACAAACATTCCCCTATGCACCTTGGTTTCGGTGACTGTTAGCTTCCTTAATATGTTTGTCAAACGAGCCCCTCATTTCATATATATATATATATATATATATATATATATATATATATATATATATATATATATATATATATATATATATATATATATATATATATATATATATATATATATATATATATATATATATATATATATATATATATATATATATATATATATATAGATTTAAGAGAAGTGGGCACTTCTACAAAGACACTTTTATTTATCAACGTTTCGACCGCGGTGCGGTCTTCTACCGCACCGCGGTCGAAACGTTGATAAATAAAAGTGTCTTTGTAGAAGTGCCCACTTCTCTTAAATCTTTATTCTGCGGAGCCAACGCAACCTACGTTCGTAACATATATATATATATATATATATATATATATATATATATATATATATATATATATATATATATATATATATATATATATATATATCCAGTTTACCAAGCACAGATTTTTTATTATGGGGTTTAGTTTGAACAAAATTTTAGAACGAATTACAGTATCAAACGCCTTAGAGAAATCAATAAATATTGCATCAGCTTCATAACCACACCCTAAGTTAGAAGAAATGTCATGAACCAATTCAAATAACTGTGTTTTGGTGATAAACCCTCGTCTCGATGTTTCTCTACGACCCTGCGTCCCAAAGCTCACGCTGGCCCATAGATATAATTATACCAACTAGCCCAGAAGAATGCCATTTTCCTCGTCTAAAGCCATGCTGGACACTAGGTAAAGTGTTGTTTGCTTCTAAAAACTCTGTTATATATGTTTGTGAATGATATGTTCAAACATTTTGCATGCTGAGGATCTTAGTGATATGGACCTATAGTTGCACAGAAGCTGCTTGGGAACAGAAGCTGCTTGTCACACTTTCGCCAACTTCCAAGACGCAGGAACAGTACTAGAAGTAAGGGATGTATTGAATATGGTAGGCAAATAGCGAGCTGTCCATAGTGAACAACGAAATAAAAATGCATTAGGTATGCCGCCAGGGAAACTGCATTTCTTAGTGTACAAGCGTAAAATAATATTTAAGACCCTTTCCAGAGAAAGTTCGAAATTACTAATTGAATAAGTGCTAGAAAACGACGGGAATATATGATTATCATGCGCAAAAACGGACTGAAAAAAGGTTTTGAAGGCCTCTGAAAAATTCTTAGGTCACTGAATTCCTATGAACAGGCATTTCCTATGAACATGTTGGACGGAGGGGCCTTTGGCGAAATAGTGCACCAAATTTTTTAGGATTATTGGTTAGAGAAAGTTTTACTCAATGCGAAATAAGAAGTATTTCGCCGACATTATTGAGGTGCAAAGTTCTTCCTTTGCTTGCGTAGACCGAAGAATGCTCCCTCCATTTCTTGCTGGTTTCGAACGCCTATATATTTTTGGCCGGCGACACAAGTGTAAAATATCGCGATTTATCCATGGCAGTTTGGGATTTTTCTGTTTTGTCCTAAGGGGCACAAACTGATCCATACATGTTTTAACAATCTTCTCAAAATAACTAACAAGGGCTTTAACATCATTTTTAGGACTCAACAGCAAGAAGTCAGCAAAGCAATCAGCTAAATGTCAATGATTTAAACATTATCTTCTTTGCTAAAATCGCAAAAGGGGTAACAAGAAAGTGCGGTTCAGCAATTGCATATGTGATAGAGACCATAATTGCTTTGTGATCAGAAATACCATCGATAATTTCATATTTATAACCTTTATGAGTTGCATGAGAAGATAGGAAAACTAAATCTAGAGGTGCATCATTCCGAGATCATGATACCAGGATCTCCTCAATTAATCATGTACGCAGATGACACTAATATATTCTTTACGGGAGCAACAAAAGCATGCTTAGAAAAATCTGTAAATGAATACTTACTAAAACTATCTACGTGGCTGCAAGCCAATCGTATAAGCCTAAATATAACCAAATCTAAATACGTAATTTTCAAACCCACAAGCAAGCGAGATGACAGTCCCATCAACATCAGGTTACGACGGCAACCCGCTGGCGGAGGTCACCGAGCAAAAGTTCTTGGGGTATGGTTCAGTGGTGATCTCTCATGGAACACCCACGTAGATAGCCTTAAGTCCGAATTATCACGGTTTACAGGCTGCCTCTACCGAATTCAACACCTAATTCCATCTTGGTTGAAGCTGACATTATATTATTCTCTGTTCTACTCTAGGATAAGCTATAGTATACTAGTTTGGGGCACGACAACTGACTCAAATTACAACAAATTAATTACTTTGCAGAAGAAAGTGCTACGCATATGCGAAACTTACTATGAGGATAAACGGAAGCTAAGAACTCACCCACTTTTTAGGAAGTACAATATTCTGAGGGCAGACCAGGTATACTACTTCAAGCTGCTACAATGGATACATAAAAACAGACTGCATAACATACCTACGGAGAGTGTAAGCCCGTACGACATCAGAGATCCGAAAATAAGAATGTCAATAGTTAGAACAAACTATGGCCGGCAAACACTACCCTTTCAGGTTGCCAAAATGCTCAATAGAAGAGACACTCCCGTTAATTACAATAAACCATTCCCTGCCTTCAAAAAGAATTGTAAGAGAGCTCTTTTGTTCAGTGATGTTGTCTACTCTTCTCACTAATATCTTTTCCGTGGAAGTGTAGTGCATAGATGTTTTGTCTCTTTTGCAATTAATCATGTTCCGTTTGCCATCTCCCATTTTTCTTACTTGCGATGCCTGCACTGTTCGTATATGAGCGGATATTTGTTCATGGACATATTTTCTTTCTGTGCTTGAAGGGGAAGAGGAAAGGGGAAAATGGGGAAAAAGCTCTGATTTTGTGTATTATGTTGCATATGTATCATGATTCTTATCATTTTTATGTTGTACCCATTCTACATTTATAGTGCATATTTCTCGTTGAGTGCCCTTTTCTTTTACAGATGTATCTTTGTGTTTCTTGCATGCAGTGTATGCGTTTGTGTTTTGACCAATGATATTTTTTGTGTGCCACCCAGCCGCACTGTTATATGTATGTATACATATATAAATTTCTTGCCTCTTTATCATGCACAGGGGGCTGAGGCCTCGTCAGGCGATACCAAGCCGTTAATCTCAGCCCTCTCTTAGGCAAGTGTCTAAGAAAAAAAAAGAAAGAAAGAAAGAGTAGCTTCATTAATAACTTGTATAAGCCCGAAGATTAGCGAAAAGTTAAGCAGCTCTCTACGTATGCTTGTCTCTGTGCCGGGAGACTGCATAGACGGCCAATGAATGTTGGTTGCATTAGTATCACCCATACAGATAAAATTAGAAGAACTAAAGTTATTTTCGAACATGAATTGATTGAGGCTGTGAAGGTTTTCAATACTGGAGCCAGGAGGGCGGTAAACGGCGCATATAACTATATTGAGTATTTAGGCAGAATAAGCATGCGCCAAACAGATTCAGTATCTGCAGGACTGGGTAAAAGAGTAACCGTAATGTCGGCTCGGATGAGGAGAGCAACGCCTCCACCTTTGCCAGATTGCTTGTCAGCTCTAAGCGCGTCATAACCAGGAGGAGTGAATTCTTTGTCTTGTACTCCCTTATGTAAAAATGTTTCGGTGATGCAAACCACGTGAGGAGAGTATACAGAAATTGGAGCAAATATGTCGGACGATTTATTAACGGCTGTTCTTGCATTGAAATTTAATAGGGTAAGATGATTAAAAGATTTAGAGTTCCGTCAGTGCGGAGTAATAGTACGAGAATGCTAATTGGCTGAGTAATATGCAGCAGCAGACAAAGGTAGGCACTTGGTTGTCTGAGGAGCATGCAGCAGTAGACAAAGGTACTTAAGTTTTACGAGCTTGACTAGGGATATCATATTTTGCCATAATTAAAGAATTCGAAGGATCATCCCAGTTGTAGTAAAAGTTGTCAATGAAGAGATGGTCATAATGAAAACGAAAAAAATTAGCCATTGTTTCGAAAAGAATCCGAAACTCTCCAAAGTTTATGCCTGATTGTACGAACCCTTAAGCAAAAATCTTATTTGATACTGATTTCTGAATTTTTCAACGTTGACACATTTTTCATTATTCTGATTTTTTCCCGGAAATCTAAATGTCTAAGAATAACTGGTCGGGGTTGCCCGTTGCGACTTCCTCCCAGCCTATGACAACGTTCAACTTGAGGACATGTGATCACGTGCTGTAACAGTATTGTGTTTGTATTTGTTTTTGCTTTTTATCTGCGGGGGAGATAACTTTCGGTAATACTGCCAAAGCTGTCGGGCGGGGCACATAACCCAGTGGACCAATGGTTTCGCGGCGCCTTCTGAGTATGTGGGTTTTTTATAATGAATTTGATGTACGTTTTTGCCTTGTGTACTTTAGGGAGAGGGCTATGTACGTTACGGAAATTGGAGGACGGGTCATAAAGCAATCATGTTAATGGGTTAACATGATTGGGTGCTAACGAATATGGGTCGGGCCTGGGTCTTTAAAACCGGGCCTCGGTGCCCGGGAAAAGGGTTCTGGCTACTATAAGATGTTACGCATCTTCAGCTATGCCGAGTAGGGACCTCCCCCGTTGTTAGCAAGTTGCACCTTTTGTTGTTTCATCTTTTTGATCCTTAACATGTCTCTAGTGCCTAAAATTGTATGTAATGCAAGTTTCTGTAAATAAAACTTCAAGTCGTACTCCCTTAATACATGCATCTTAATCCGTCGCAAGGCCATCTCTGACTCGGCACCTTTGTCTGGTGCGAAGAAAACCTTCAGTCTTCAAGTAAACCAACCATCACTGACGGGGCCCCCCTGGTGCAAGGAAGGTAAAGGACCAAGCGGGCAACAACTTTACTAATCTGATTCCGTTGGGCTCTGGGCATTCTAATTACAGACTGCTACCAACAGTAATCCAAGGCACAACACTTCATGTGTACGCATACAAGGGAGCAATCCTGGATATATGAAGGCACCGAGGCAGAAGTCATCCATTTGAACAACAGAAATACTGAGCGTGACGTCATCATATGCCTGCTAATCTACTACTTGAAAAACCTGAGCTACTCCTCTGCATCTTCACAAAGGCTTATTCTGGTTCAGGAACGTCTGAGGTCTCAGGAACAAATCTCACGTGGTTTGATTTTAAACCGATTGAAGTGCTTTTTGGCACTCTTCACAAAAAACATCGTCTGATCAGTACGATTACCGATTACCCCAGATTGTTTGGGCACAAGAGATTTAAAAGTGCCCGCATAATATTTTTGTAGCGATAGCTATACTACGCCAGCCACTTTGCGAGGTCAGCGTGGCTGCGCGCTGAGCCGTGGCACCACCGCTCCGCCAGCTGCGCGCATGCGCGGAGTGACGTCATAGCCCGCATCTGGTGTGCGCGCCGCGCGCCTCGCCGCTGCGCCGACGGAGGAGCAGACGCCACCCGCCTCGTCAGTTGTGCGCATGCGCGGAGTGACGTCAGAGCATGCGGCTGGTGTGCGCGCCGCGCGCCTACATTAAGCTAGCATTTCGAGCCTTCAGCGTGGCAGCGCCGTAGCCACCGTGGTAGCTGCCGGCGGCGCGGCGCGCGCCGCGGCGCGCGGGACGAAACCGAGTAGGGAGGGAGTGAATCCCCGCCCAGAGACGAAGATGATAAAGGGACGCCCTGCGAAAAGCAGCGGCGAAAGACTGACTTTGCAGTTCGACTGAGCGAGTTCCACTCGGCCAGCTGTAGCTATCGCGTCACACCTGCAGGCTTAACCACAGCTAAACCACCAGCCATTTTTAGAAAAAAACTTCTCGATTTCCCGGAGTTCAGATAATGGTATGTTTTGGATTTTCAATAAAGTGATTCTTACTTTTATTCCTCTGGAATAATTTGTTTCTCATCTGGGCAAAGGTCTCAGAATCTATGCACTTGCATGTGTCATGCTTCTGCAAATAAGTTCATCATTCTATTCGTAGCCCATAGGCTACCGTATACATGCGGACATCATAAATTTTTAGATCAGGACGGTGACAGACCGCTTAGCCAAAAAAAAAGCAGGTTTACTTAACTCTGTCTTCCTTTAATTTAAGGGCACTAATCATATTTATTACACTCCGTGAAACGAAAATACAATTCGCCGCAGATGGTATACGAAAGTACGCAACCTCTGCTTGTCCTATGCTACGCTCTCAGAACACTGCGAGAGCTTTGCACCAGACATGCGGAAGTTGTGGGTTCGGATCCTATGACGCTATGACGTGCTGTATTTATCTTAACGGTTAACCTTTAAGCCCCAAGAATGCTGCGTTAACTCCTAATTTAGAAGGTTTTCAGATACCTTAAATACAAGTATACAAAATTTTCAAATGTATATGCCGTAATTAATGTTACTCTTTTGGAGGTTGCAGGTTATCCTCTGCACTAAAAGCTCCTGTGTGACCTAGAAAAGAACTATATTGTTTGCTATAGGAAAAAATGTCATCCAAAAAAAAAGACAGCGACTGCGTTCTGAAATAAACAGCGAACAATTCAGAAGAATCTCTAAAAAACAAGCACAGAGAACTCCTTCCACAAACTCCCGGGTGTTTCCATCTGAAGATGTTCTGCGATTTTAAAAGATAGGCTTTATGAATTAGAAGAGCGCTTTTTTCGGCATAGCGTTGTCAGCGGAGTAGTGCATCAGAATACTGCAAAGATGTGCTGACTATTAGGCTGATAAATTAATATTAAATAGCTAACTTTTTAACTATAGTGCTTGTCTCCTTATTTGTTTACATGCGTGTATCCCACGTACCGTAAGTGTATCATCTATATCAGCTCCTAGACTTTCGAAAGCACAGTTAAACTCGGCGCTGTGGTCTGACAAATTTTGGCTGTTTTGACGAGTTAGAGGGAGTGGAAGCGCTGTTTTGCGTGAAAGGTTTTCGAAAGCGCATGTTTGGCGCGAAGTAGGAAAAATTTGTTGGGGCACAAAGCCGAGGGTAACTGCGTTTCCTAGATTCTAAAAATTGATATGGATATTACTTACGATAGGCGACACGCCTCTCTATACATAAGGGCACTAACTGTAATAGTTAAATAGTTAACGGCTCAAGATTAGCCAGGCAGCCTAAAAGCTAGCATGTCTTAGCTGCATTCTGATGCGCTACAGCAACGACACTGTTCTGCCTAAAATAAATGGCTCTCTTCAAACTTATAAAGGCTATTCTTAAATATTGTCAAACATCTTAGGTGAAACACCCGATATAGCCGACAGTGTGGCACTGTACGCTTCGTTGACACTCTGTTTTATCCTTCTTTCTAATGTGTTAACAACTTGAGACTACCTTTCAGGATCGGTGTTCCCAGCATGCTCATAACGTGCTCTGACTCATACACCAGGCAAGACTGATGCTCTCCCTATTTGTTCATAAAGTAGCACAGAGTACCGAACGACTTCCGACCCACGGTTTTGAAAAATCTGTTTGTCAAGCGCTCTCTAGGCGTCCGCCCCCATTTATCTGCTTATTTCTTTTTCTTCGGGGCGAGGCCGAGCAACTCTGCGGGCCGGGCTGCGAAAGACCTCGAGCGCAATGACTCGAAACGGAACCAACTCGGAGAGTCCTCGGGGTCTCTGATGTGCTGTCCGCGGGGCTCCCATCGACGCTGCGTCACCACGCAACGCGGCAGTGTCGCGGACGGTTAGCCCCAGATATGTCATCGTGAACGCCGCTCCAGTTGAAATCGCCCCGCACTCCGATCCTACACGAGCTGTTCCTGCCGGTTCTAAGCCGCACTTGGCTGCCATATTTTACTGCTTTCTATTTTCAGAAAAATATCGCCCATAGCTGGGGAAGACGGCGGCTGCAGTCACATGCCGTAAGGGTATAGGGTTTAACTTTTTATTCGGTTCTCATCGGCGACTCTTGCGCCTTCCATCGGCTCTGGGAGAAAATGCCACGAAGAAACGGTCATCCTTCAAAGCGCGGTTCGCCGAAAGTGAACAGGAAGTAAATTTCGGTGTTCTAAAGTGCCCGCACCCCGCCACTGGCGGTGGTCGCATATGGATGTCTCGCTCCAGTGCACATCGGCTTACTTCGGGTCAGAATGTCAACTCTGTGTGTTAAACTGAAGCGCTCTCCGCCCTGATGGAGTGGTCGTTTATTTGAAGTCTGGAACGGCGTTTATCCTTGACTAATTCAGGGGAGCGTAAATACTTCGGCCCCTCTCCGAACTTTTTGGCGGCTTTTTTTTGTTCGTTTGGTTTGCTTTAATTTGTCTTCAAATTTGCTTGTATTACCACGCAGTATTCCCGTGGTCCACACAAGCGCTCTCAGGTTTCAAGTAAAACTAGAAGAGACTAGCAACAAACTCAGCCCACTAAACATTACGTAAGTAGCGTTGTACATACTTGCAAAAAACAGAGTAATCAACTTTTCCTTTGTTGTGCACGATAATGTGAACACGGGCTCGATCCAGGCCGCAGCGGTCGCATTTTGATGGAGGTGAAATGCTAGAGGCATGTGTACTGTGCGATGTCAGTGCAAGTTAAAGAGCCCCAGGTGGTCGAAATTATCCGGAGCCCTACACTATGGTGCCCTATTTCCTGGAACGCTTTGGGACGTTTAATCCTGTAAGACTAAGCCATAAAACGATAATGGGAAACTTTGAGACCAAACGACGGCAACCATTCCAATTCACTTCGTAGCAAAACTGCATGGGAAATAATACTTTCCGTGATGGCTTCTTGTGTTTGACGGCATGCTGCCAAGCACAAGTTCACAAGATCAATCCTCGGACATAGCAGCCATATTTGGATGAAAGAGAAAGGTAACGCTATGCGATGTTCCCTGAGACGTTCATAGTAACGTAAGACATTTCGCATCTTAACGGAGGAGAAGGCTTTCTGTTTGATTTAAGCAACAGGCACTGGGAGTCCTCAAGAAGGCTAAGTAAAAGCAACCTGATCCGCCCGATGTTATTGAATGGAGCGACACTTGGCAGCGAGAAGTTGTCTACGGCTTAACTGATGGCCCGTATGTAGCACAGCCGCGCTTTCAGTGTTCACTTGTACGCACATTCAAGTGAACAGGAAGACCTAACATTAACTTGAACGTAAGTAAAGCTGCAAATGGGCCTAGTTGGTTCATATTTAACTTAATTAGAGCGCTACTCATGGGAACGAACAACACTGGACGCAAAAACCCCTAGCACAAAACAGGACGCAAACTAACTATTGACTGATTTTATTGCGCGAGAAATTCATTTTATATGAACGGTTAGGGGGGGGGGGGGGGGGGGAGTATGAAAGAACAATCAAACATGGTGGCGTCAGGGTGCTGTGTTAGCTTCTTCCCGTCTCTGGCAGATGGGCATGCGTGGTACGGCTCTGGGTTATTTCTTCGTTTCCTTAAGGAGTCGACTTATCGCTTCGTCAACGTGACAGACAGGTCGCTTACGCACGTGTCTTCATTTTCTGACATCATGCAAAAGGCTTCAAACCGCTCCCTTTTCATCCTGTCCTGCGTCCGAAGGATGGCAGTGGTGTTGTCAAAAGATGGTTCGCACTTGTCGCGTCTGCAGCAGTGAGTCGAGAGGTTGCCCGCTAACAACTCTCATAACCTTCGATGCTCCCGGAGCCGTTCGTGCAAGCATCGTCCCGTGTGGCCGTCGTATGTCTGGTCACGTGACAGCGGAATTTTATACACCACTCCGGAAAAGCAGGGCACAAACTTTGTCACGTGCTTTACACCACGTGTGCCCTCACGGCTCCTTGGTTTCGGGCTGTTTACCTCTGCACACAAAGCCTTGTGTTTATTTGGTTCAGAATACACTACTGCGGCGTCATGCCGTCCACCAACTCTCTTTACCCTCTGGAAAACGACGCGCACGTAAGGCAAAGCCACTGGCAGCTTACCTTTTTCTCTTTCTTTCTTAGTCCTTTGTTTTCCTTTTGAGACTGTCTTGAGGACGCCGTCAGCCACTGAAACTAGCATTTGCGTTGGGTAGCCCGCTGCTTTCAGCCGTTTAGCTTGCAGGTTGATGCTCTCACTGACTTTATGATAAGACTTTTTCACTGCCTGAGTGAAACAAGGCGTCGAGATGACGCGCTTGAAAAGCTTCGAGTGCGCTGAATTGAATGGCAAAAAAAAATTGAAAATTGAAAATTGCTTTTGGGGAAAGGAAGTGGCGCAGCATCTGTCTGATATATCGGCGACACCTGAACCTCTCCGTAAGGGAAGTGATAAAGGAGGGAATTAAAGAAGAAAGGAAGAAATAGGTGCCGTAGTGGAGGGTTCCGGAATAATTTCGACCACCTGGGGATCTTTTACTTAACCGGAGTTCGCGGGTTCGAACCCGACCGCGGCGGCTGCGTTTCGATGGAGGCAAACCGCTCAGGCGCCCGTGTGCTGTGCGATGTCAGTGCACGTTAAAGATCCCCAGGTGGTCGCAATTATTCCGGAGCCCTCCACTACGGCACCTCTTTCTTCCTTTCTTCTTACACTCCCTCTTTTATTCCTTCCCTTACGGCGCGGTTCAGGTGTCCGCCGATATATGAGACAGATACTGCGTCATTTCCTTTCCCAAAAAAACAATTACTATTATTATTATTATTATTATTATTATTATTATTATTATTATTATTATTATTATTATTATTATTATTATTATTATTATTATTATTATTATTATTATTATCTTTAACGTGTACTGACATCGCACAGCACACGGGCGCCTTTGCCCTTCGCCTCCATCGAAACGCGGCCGCCGCAGTCGGGTCCGGATCAGAAGCCGAGCGCGCTATAACCACCGAGCCACCGCGGCGGGTAGGTGTAGTGTTGTTCGTTTCTGAACAGGTGTGATGGAACCGCAGCCGTCTACGAGTGCTAGGGTGGAGCACCGTCTGTGTTGTTTTCAGAGGCCTCCTACAGACCCCGAGCGATTTGTCCTATGGGCAAGGCGACGGCGTTCCGTGCACTCCCTGGCAGCGCTGCAACACGCTATCGCGTTCCACTCTTAAAGGCGAAGCTTAAGCGTCCTCCAGTTTTTACTCACTCACTGGAGGAATGCGAAAGGATGTGCTTTGAGGAAAGGAAAGGGCGCACTAGCTCTCATCTCGGTATATCGGCGAACACCTAAACCGCACCTTAATGCATGCAACTGAAGGGGCACGTGTCATCGTTCCGAACTGCTGTCACAGGCTAGCTTCCAGCTTGACTCAAATATATAAGCTATATACAAAGCGAAATGCTATGACACCACCCGGAACGTTGTACGACAACGGCTGCTCAAAGTTTTGATGCGAATGTAGTCGGCAACGCTGTCATTACATTGAAGTCAACCAGTTATGCCGTCGCTGGGATTTCATCTTCGCCTTCACGGAATAGTGGGTGGGGATGGGGGTGCGGGTGTTGTGTTTGTATGGCGGCATTACATCGTTATGTTGGTCGGTTATAATGCGATGCTTGGCATTTGGCATTTGTCGGACGTTCGGTGATGACGAAAAACACTCGCTGTGGCTTCGAAGCAGATTACGGATGTGGTCTTGTCTGTTCCGTGGCAGGGCCGGGTTGATGTCGAAAGGGAACGACTTGGTATGATGTCACATTACGTCATTGTTACGTGACCATGTCAGGCATGACGTCACACTCATATGATGTCATCACTCATCATACTAATTAGTCTTGGCGTTATTTGATTACATTAATTACTGCGTTAATTAGTGATAATTGATTTCATGTAATCATCGTCATGTAACTGGTCTGCTCATGACGTCACTTGGCGCCGTTTTTTGCGGACATGACTTTGAAAGTTATCCATCTAATAACGCTTTCGCATTAAAAACACGAACAGCGGCAGGGCTTTTTTTTTCATATCTTGGACATGTTATCTCTACGTGCAGCTGTCGCGAACGTTTTGAGTTCATCCACATAATGTCGCTTCTAGGAAAATTCCCAGCGAAGCGCTTTCGCGTCAGCTGCATTATACACTTATTACGAAGGCATCTGGCGAGTGCTCCCAGATGGAAGGCAGCTTGCAAGCACGTGGAACGCTCTTCCATGGCGCATATCTGCGCTCCGCTCGTATGCGAACAGCAGCGGTGGCATTCCGTTTCTGCGCTGGCTCGATCGCCGGCAGGACAAGGCAAAAACACTGCGACAACACGCGCAATGCTCGCGGGGGTCCCATTCATTTCCGCACAGCACTGCAGTGGCCGACCACTGCTTCCTTTCGGAGCAAGAGCGTCCATTTCCACTAATGGCGCACCAAAATGGCCCCCGTAATGAACGACAGCTCACGGGCGGCGGCGAAGTGGTTTGGAAGGGGAGAATTTCGCAGAGTGTGGAAACAATGCCCCGACGGGCGGTGCCTGCGGGCACAAGGGTTCCCAGAGATGAAAACAAATGCCCGGGCGGCGCGGCGAGCGATAGCGATTGAAGGGGCGCTGCCACGTGCGCCCTCTAACGACAGGACGACTGCGCTGTTGTTGGATTCCTCGGCGAGGGAGTGGATACCGGAGTCATCCGGAAAAGAATTCCTTTCGCGCCCTTGTTCCCTCCTTTCTCTCTTTTAGGCTGTGCCTGTTCTTCCCCAAAGAAGGCACACGAGGGAGAGCAATTACCCTAATTGCTTGTAAATAAACACGCGCTGCCGCAATTTGCGTTGCATCAGGGAAATGCGAGCGATGATGCAGCTGGCCCCTTTTCCTTGTGCGATTGCCCTCTCCGTTTCAGCAGAACCCGCTTTTGCTGAATGTCGCATTTTCCAAGCTCGCTTCCAGGCCGGTCTTCCTTCATTGCTTTGCGAGAACCCGTCGTTATCGTGTAGTAGTGGTTGCTGCCGAGGGCCTGTGTCAGCATGGCTACCGTAGCTTCGCGGCAGTTCCCCTCCCCTGTAGATCATCTTACCGAAATGGCTTCTTGCGATTCTGCTGAACTAATATGACTGCAAACTTCTAATCAGCCCGTGTTATTTTATTAAAGGAATGAAGATACACAGAAGAAGATTGCGAGGCATTGCAAACATTAAGACCTAATGCAAAAATAAGACTACTTCGCCACATAACGCCCTGTTACATTCCGAAAAGCCGTACGAATTATGGACAGCAGAGGATTGCACCTCAGCTACCGTACATTCTGAACAAATCACATTCCTCAAACAATTACCCCCATTCCCATAAAATATAGAAAGTGCAATGCCTAGCATAGCCTCGCCGCGGTGGCTCAGTGGTTAGGGCCCTCGACTGCTGATCCGGAGTTCCCGGGTTCGAACCCGAACGCGGCGGCTACGTTTTTATGGAGGAAAAACGCTAAGGCGCCCGTGTGCTGTGCGATGTCAGTGCACGTTAAGGATCCCCAGGTGGTCGAAAATTATTCCGGAGCCCTCCACTACGGCACCTATTCTTCCTTTCTTCTTTCACTCCCTCCTTTATCCCTTCCCTTACGGCGCGGTTCGGGTGTCCAAAGATATATGAGACAGATACTGCGCCATTTCCTTTCCCTAAAAAAACAATTATTATTATTAATGCCTAGCATAAATGTCGGCTCATTTTCCTTTTAATGGCAAATATCTTCCCTGAATTATAATTATAATTATAATTGGTTTTGGGGGGAAAGGAAATGGCGCAGTATCTGTCTCATATATCGTTGGACACCTGAACCGCGCCGTAAGGGAAGGGTAAATGAGGGAGTGAAGGAAGAAAGGAAGAGAGAGGTGCCGTAGTGGAGGGCTCCGGAATAATTTCGACCACCTGGGGATCTTTAACGTGCACTGACATCGCACAGCACACGGGCGCCTTAGCGTTTTTCCTTGTTACATATTTTCTTACCTTTTGTATTTTCTTTTTGTGATCACAGTTTTCTTTGCATTTTGTACTCCTGCAAATCACTTCGTATATAAAAAAGAGGCTGTGCTAGAAAACAAGTGTTTCTAAAATCTATATTCTGTTTAGCTTCATTGTCAGATTCCTTGTTCAATCTCTATGTCTTGAATTTGTTATTACTTTATTACTTTCTTGAATATCTGAGCTTCTGTTCAGTGAAAAAAACCGGCGATGCCACTGCCACTGATATTTTAACGGGAGCGCGGTTCCCGTCAGGCCGAAGATATTGTTGGGTTTTTTTGCTGCGCTCCCAGCACCATGAAGTGGTGCTGAATAATAAAAAAAAATTGAATTGAAATGGAAAGTCGGCCAAATCAAAACGGTGTACTAGCGCAAACACAAGGACGGATACGCGAGAAAAGAGGCGTGAGACACGGGCGGATCGACGCCGGACTTTCCCCTGTGATTGATCGGAACATGCATTTCAGCACAAAACATCCGACGCCTGCGCATCTCCAACTTTTCCCTACGGCGTGCATTAATGTCAGCTTTACGAGCACGGAATATGGCTACCTGGTGGGTAGATAAAAAGAGTGATTAAAGCTGACATCAATGCACGTCACGGGTGGAGTTGAAGCTGCGCATGCGCCGGATGTTTTGCGCGTCAGTGTAAGTTCCAAAAGAGCACAGTGGGAAATCGAGCTAACGCCTCTTTTCTTGTGTCCGCTTCTTTGTGTTTCCACTGGTAGCTCTTTTTCAAGTTCAACAGGCAGGCCCAAGAGAGGGAACGTTTTTGAACAAACCAAGGGGTGTGGTTAAGGCTAACAAAACAGACTAACATGCATTCGTTTGAGAAAGACATTAACCGAAGACATCATCACCGCTAACCGTAGCAACAATAAAACATATTTATTTGTTTAGTTGATGGTTATTAAGTTAGTTACAATACCAGGGTCCCTAGGAGCATAGAAGGGGGGAGTGGGTCAAATATGTGTAAAAAAAAGATATCGAAGGCCGAATAGTTTGCCTCACTTATCGCCACGGGTTGCACCTGCCTCTCTAAGGACCGGTTTTGTCTACCCGGCATCACAACAAGCCTGCATTAAGCGGACTTTTTTTAATCATATCAGGGCCGCGAATCATCATGTGGAAACGATTCATTTTCTAATAGAGGCAGTCCTCCTCATCCAAACGAGAAAATGCAATCAACCCCCTAGAATCTACAAAAAGAAATTCTGGGTGCAACAACCTAGTGGCGCCTCAACTGCGAATAAATACTTGTCCGCAATGCCAATTTCCTTTTATAATGCATCTGGCCCTGACCTGCCCAACCTCTAAATGAACAATGGCACATGTTCTTGGTTCACCTATGTCAAAGCGCACTCTGTGCACACTCTATTGTCGAGAGCGGACATTGAAAGGGAGCGTCCTGAGGTTGCCCGTAGCATAAAGTTTGCACGTTGCAATCGCCCCAAAAAAGTCGGGCCGCTAGCTATACATTCCGTACGTTGCCTTACAGCTAGGGCTACCGCTCACCTGTGATCCCGCTGTGATTCAACATTGTTGCTTAGCAGTTAGCTAATTAACAGGGTTGCAGTGATGACACGCTAAAATTTTACAATGCTGCAGTTCGAATGCACGAACTGTTTGGCGAGTTGGTTTTGCATGATGGACGTGAAGCAGTGCAACGACACACGGCCTAAGAAGAGAGCAGAGGGAAGAGTAGGAACGGACGCAACACAGCGCTGAACTAACAACTGGCATTGAGTTGGCGCGGTGCACATATAAACACACGTAAGGCAACCACAGAATGAATTACAACAACCGCAGTGAACATGCACCAGGACCCCGCAGGAAAACAACGGCTAAGTCACAGAGTTCAAGAAAAGAAATTCTTTTCGCGATAAGATATCGACGGAGCACTTTCGCAGCAATCACCCTGTTTCTTGATCTCTGTGGCCTCCATTATTTATATACACAGCTGATATTTGTTTCTTGCAACAACTCGACACGTTTCGATCTGCAGGATGCACTTGCAGTCACGACAGTGGATACAAAGGTTACGAGAATCTGCGTTATCAACATTGTTGCGGCGCTGCCTGAGCGTATGGTTTAGGCCAATATAAAAACTGTTGCATGGGAGAGGAATCCAATACACAAGGTTTTTCGACACCTCGCCAACGTCTGTTCATGTTTATTCGTGCATTCGGGGACTGTTTTCGCAGGGTTGGTGACGCGAATACACAAACTTGCTAACTTCGCCGGAGCAGAAAAAAACTACAGGAAATACTAGCTAGTTTGTGTATGCGCGCGCGTGTATGTATAGACACACACGCCCGCACACGCACGCCCCCCCCCCCACACACACACACACATGTACACACACACAGCAGCCTTAAGCCTGTCTTGACGAAGGGAATACCATTCCCGAAACTGTTGGCACAATAAACCTTTAAAACGAACAGTGGCGTTTGTCGTAACGCTGTACTATATATATAATATATATATATATATATATATATATATATATATATATATATATATATATATATATATATATATATATATATATATATATATATATATATATATATATATATATATATATATATATACAGCATGCGGTATTTGTAGTCTGCTTCATCATGTTTTCGAAGCATGTAGGCCACCTTTTCTGCTTTACTGTTGTTCTTTTTTGTTTGCGCTGTGTACTACTGCATTGCCCTTTACAGAAAACTTGTAACACATTTAGGATGTTTTTTTTCAGTTTCGCCGTGCTGTGATATATATATATATATATATATATATATATATATATATATATATATATATATATATATATATATATATATATATATATATATATATATATATATATATATATATATATATATATATATATATATATATATATATATAGGTCCCCGCGGTATGCGTCTAAATGTGCTGTGTAGATCCCCGGTTGTCTAGAGATTGAAAAAAGAGAAATCAGACGCAAAGTCACGTGTCCGGAAAAGGAATTGTTCTGACAATGGCTCCAACGTAAAACGAGCTACCGCTGGCCGCATCCAAACCAGATAAAAACGCCTCGCTTGGGTTCACGAACCCACCATGAACTCAAGATCTCGACACGATGCCGCCAATCTAAAGGCATACGCGACTGCTGCCTCGGCCTTCAAGAGTTCTCGTAACGAATGATGAGCGATGGAACGTGGCGACGTGTTCGTTGTAGCGATCGCGTTGCGGTACCCAAACCGGTTGCCTGCGCTGCAGCACGCCCGGACCTCGTTTCGTTTCATTTGCTTTCATTTGTAAAATATTTTACTTTTCATTTGTTTTTATATACCGTCCCCTACAGGCATTTGGCGCGCGGTACAACGTGCACGGGAAAACCTGTCTTCAAAAATGTCTCTTCTCATGTTTCGCCATATATTCTGGAAAAACTTGAATTACGACAACCGAGCGTATATAATAATGCCTTCTTTCGTGTTTTCTTCGTTCTTGTTTTGTTTCCATAACTTCGGCGTATCTTATTTCAAAACGCGTCGTACTCGAGGTACAAGTACACCCAAGGGACCCCCTGCGAAGCGTTCCGGGTTGTCTCGCGTCTGTGACAGCAACGCGTGAATGGGTGGTTTTTCTTTACGCCGTGGCCATGCGGCTGCTCCACGGAGCGTCGAAAAATGCTCAGATATATCTTCCAATCCTTCCTGCTTACAGCCTCGGCAAGATGCCAACGTCCAGATTAAGCAAGTGCACGCCGTCTTTTCACGGAATCGCCAGCTTAGTTCACAGCCCGAGTCACACTCCTGGGCTTAGATCGAACTCGTGCATGAGACTTGCTTTAAGCATCCGCTTTTACTCACAGACTCACACTGGTCGACCAAAGCACAGCGCACGTGTGTCAAAATCGCTACAGTAATAAATCATAACTGTCAAAACGTTAAAGAGCGTTAGCAGGTTGCTATGCGTTTCTAAGCTAAAAAAAAGATATTTTGCTTGCTGCTTGCAAGTAGCTAACCAAACTTAGCAATAAACAGGCTCTTTAAATATACATCTTTCTCACGTCGCTGGGCTATACATAAACTTACCTCCCCATGTAACTGAGAAGCGTCAGCGGGGGCAACGCGTTCGCGCATCATTTACTCAAATGCTTCATTGCAATCCTACCAGGTATTGCCCCGTTTCTAGAGGTCATCGGGCCAGCGCGAAAGGCTGACTGTCATAACAAGCACCTCTTTCCATTCCCTTCTCTGCTGGATAGTTTAACGAGGGCCTCGAATCTGGCAGTCTTGATGCCATAGGAAGGATAAGTGGGTTCTCGCATAGCTTCCGCCCTCCCCGTTCGATCCCATTCCGACGTGAAAAAAAAAAAAAAGTTTTTTTGATAAAAAGAAATGCCGCAGTAACTGTCTCACATATCTCGGTGGACCCCTGAACCACGCCGTAAGGGAAGGGAAGTAGTTGGGAGGGGAAAAAGTGGAAAAATAAATGCCGTAGTGGAGGGCTCCGGAATAATTTCGACCACTTCGGATAAAAGGTTAGTACTGCGCGAATGAGACACGACAGGAGAACAGGAACAAAAAAAAATGGCCTGGCTTAGCTTATTGTTAAGCCTAGGATGCGAAGCATACGTCGCTTGGCAAGCCGTACTTCTCGTTCTTCTCCCGTTTCCGTGGCTCTTTGTAACTTGCGCTTTGCGGTCTGGCGAGCCGCCCTCTCCCTGGCCGACACCTCGCTGCTCAACTGACTCAACGAGTGTGTCGCCTTTTATACATTTGCGTGACGTCAGTATCTCCTAGCGGTAGGAGCGGGAGTTAGGCCGCCGGCGGAGGCTGCGCGTCCGCAAGCGAGCGCACGAGTTGAGCCCCAGCTTTCACAGCTGTTGTGACGTCATATCACGTGGTGCGCCGATGTAGGTCAAGTGGTAGCTACGCGGCCGCGCGCGGCGCAGCAAGGAAGAGCTCGGTTGTGCGGCTAGTATGCTTCGCATAAAAAATGTGTATTAGTTCAGCTAATCCAGGATACACAAAACGAAAGGTGTCGGCGTTCACTGTGTTCATTGGCGTTGGCGTTGACAATGTTCTAGACGTCGATGGCTTTGAAGAAAGAAAGGGCGCATAACTGGATCCCTGGATATGCGGACGCCTCATTCGTGCTTTGGTACATGTGGCGGTGGTGAGAGAGATATGTGGCCTCAATGCGTTAGCGCTGACAGCGTTGTGACTGGCATGCGGCACTGCAGCAATAGCTAGGCCGCAGCGTTCATTTGGTGATCAATCTCTCGCGATCAACCATTAACTGCATGCGACCTCCCAGGGTGGCAAGGAGTGTGCGCTGCCTACGGAGTGTGCGGAACGCAATCAAAGCAGGTTTTTGCATTTGGACACCAACGCCACGTACATGAAAGCGAGATTGAGGCCTCCACTGACCCACGCAGTCAGTTGTGCGCCTTCCTTTCGGGAAAATGAACGGCCTTTGCTAAGTTGCTCCTAGAAAACCTGGCTCTTTTAAACGTCGGGGAGCGCACATACAACTACATTGCCAATTTCCTTTCGGACAGGATAGCGCGCATCCACTTTGGTGAAAGTCAGTCTCAAGACATACACTTGGGCAGCATAGGCACCCCTCAGGGTTCGGTACTTTCCCCTATTCTCTTCAACGTGGCCATGATACGGCTCCCGACGAGACTGGAGGGGATAGATGGCTTGAATTTCTGCATGTATGCGGACGATATCACCATGTGGATGACCCGTGGCCACGACGCGCACACCGAAAGTACGCTACAGAAGGCCATAAATGAGGTCGAAAACTATGTCAGCCGTAGGAGCTTGCAATGCTCGCCGCAGAAGTCTGAACTTCTTTTTTATAGACCTCTGCATCAAAGACAAACTAGAACCATCCCTAACATCAAATTACAAACTCAAGGGGCGGAGATTCCTCATGTTGAAAAAATCAGAATTTTAGGAATGATTATACAAAGCAACGGGTATAACGGTGATGCAATAACTAAGATGGAAAACTGCGCGCAACAAACTATGCGGCTCATAGAGCGGATTGCCAACAGAAGACACGGCATGAAAGAGCAGAATCTCCTACGGCTGGTACAGGCGTTCGTAGTAAGCCGTATCTCGTATGCTGCCCCCTTCCTTGATCTTAAAGTTTCAGAAAAGGAAAAGGTAAATGGAATTATCAGGCGATGCACGAAACAAGCTCTAGGATTGCCCATCCGTACATCCACTCACCGCCTCCTAGAGCTGGGAATGCATAATACCCTGGAAGAAATTACGGAAGCAGTGAGAACGTCCCAAATCGAACGCTTAGCCGGGACCACTACCGGCAGGGCCATTCTCGAAAACTCAATCTTAGCCGAGATAACAGAACAACAGCCAAAGTTGACATGCTCGGAAAAATTCGAGACAATATAGTTGTACCCCCATTACCCAGGAATATGCATCCTATTCATCACTCAGTGCGCCGGGCCAAGCGGGCAGAGGCGCTAGAGAAACGCTTCCGCTCCTACAAAAACGAGGACGTGGTCTACGTGGATGCCGCTGAGTATGGTAAGAACACGATGACCGTCGCGGTCGTCAATAATAAACAACTCCTCAAAATCAGTGCCTCCATACTCTCGGGTAACCCAGAGACTGCAGAGGAAGCTGCCATAGCACTGGCTTGTGTAGGCACAAAAGCGAGATACATCATCAGTGACTCCAAAGTTGCCATACTAAATTTCAGCAGGGGCCGGGTCTCCCCTCTAACGAATACAATTCTAAGCCGTCATGTAATAGACCGGAAAATTACGCTAGTCTGGACACCAGCACATGCATCCCTGCCTGGTAATGAGACGGCCCACGAGTTCGCCCGAGGCTTTTCTTTCCGGGCGGACCCGAGCGAGGTGGTCTTTACAGACAGGGATCGCATGGTGACCTACAAAGAAATTACACAACACTATCGTTTGCAACGAGCTAGACTTCCTCCAGCGGATAGATCCTTGTCCAGATACCAAGCCATCAACTGGCGCCGGTTACAAACTTACACATTTTCAAACCCGGCCCTCTGGAGTCTTATGTACCCAGGGCAATTTTCAGAAAAATGCGCGAACTGCGAACTTAGGGCCACCTTGGACCACATACTATGGGAATGTCCTCATGCTCCCCGGGAGGGACGAGGTATTAACACAAAAGATCAATGGGAGACCTTACTACTGAGCTCCGACCCGGCGACTCAGTTACAACTCGTCCGACTGGCCGAAGCCGCCGCCGAGAGTCAAGACCTTTCGGCCGTCGTCTAGGCGGGTAGCCCTTTGGCTACCCTCTTTCTGTTGGATATTAAAAGTTTTCCTATCCTATATTGTCGACGCCAATGAACTCGATGAACGCCGTGGCTCACTTGCTTTGTTTGGTTTTTGAGGAAAGCAAATGGCACAGTAACCGTTTCACATATCTCGGTGGACACCCGAACCGCGCCGTAAAGGGAGGGATAAAGGAGGGAGGGAAAGGAGAAAGAGAAAACTGAAAATTGAAAGTTGGATTTTGAGGAAAGGCGCAGCGGGGCGCGCATTGTGACGTCATTTGCCTCCTCGGAGCACCGCCACGACGAAATCGCAAGTTCATGACCAGTAAAGATGTTCGAACCCGACCGCGACGGCTGCGTTTTTATGGAGGAAAAACGCTAAGGCGCCCGTGTGCTGTGCGATGTCAGTGCACGTTAAAGATCCCCAGGTGGTCGAAATTATTCCGGAGCCCTCCACTACGGCACCTCTTCTTACTTTCTTCTTTCACTCCCTCCTTCATCCCTTCCTTGACGGCGCGGTTCAGGTGTCCAACGATATATGAGACAGATACTGCGTTATTTCCTTTCCCCCGAAAACCAATTATTATTATTATTATGGCCAGTAAAGCTTTCGCTTGAAAACGACAACACAGGCGCAGCTTTTGTTCCTGTTCTCCTGTCGTTTCTCATTCGCGCAGTACTAACCTTTTTTCTGCAATGAACCAACTAGCCCCCAAGATCGTTCTACTTCCCTTCGGATATTTAACGTGCACTGACATCGCACAGCACACGGCCGCATTTTTGCGTTTCGCTTCCACCGAAACGCGGCCGCCGCGGCCGGGTTCGAACCTGAGAACTCCGGCTCAGTAGCCTTCTTACGTGGCACTCGCGGTAACACGCGACGTACTACGCCCTCCGCTTGGGACGAGGGTGGTGCTGGTGAACACTCTCAAGGTTCGCTTACACTACGCATAAATACCCCCGAAAGCAGAAGATAGGCCAGCCGTCGCCGTAGCTCAGCTGGTAGAGCACCGGAAGCTAAATTCGGAGCTCGTGGGTACGGATCCCAGCGACGGCATGTGGTTGTTTTTTTTCTACTTTTATTAATCTCTCATGCATGAAAAGCCACAAATTAAAAAAGACGTCCCACAATCTAATTGGCTTCGATGACTGTCGGCTTCCGTCATGCTGATTTAAAGTTATTTGCTTCCGCTTTCCTTCCCCTTTGTACCCCGTCATCCCTTGCCCTAGTGCAGGGTAACAAACTTGTTTCTATTTCCGGTCAACCTCCCAGCCTTTCCTTCTGCGCCCTCTCTGTGTCTGCAGATGCCTCCACAGCTGAGCGCCTAATATGTACTCCACCCATTCCCTGCTTATTTCACTCAAGCGCGTGCTTTTGTAAAGCCGCCTTTCGCTTCCTGCACCCTACACCATCCCGCACCTCTCTCTCCCCTCATCCCAACCCGCAGGTTCTCTGCAAGCACTCCCTCGCCACAGCGGGCTCCCATTAGTGCTGCGCTTTATTCCTCTTTCCCCAAAATTACCCGCACTTGCACGCCCGTTCCCCATTTGTCTCCACTGCGTGGCCGCCTTCTTTCCCAGCACCCGGCGGGGAAGCGGAGAGCAGACCCCGGCGCGTGCAACTTGGGAAAAGTCACACACGCGCCACGGGTGGCACGTGGCTGCGTTTCTCAACGCTGTCGCCGCGAGGACCCTTTTAAATCCGAGCGTGCGGGCTCACTTTACAGCAGGACCCCGTGCACGCACCGGCCCTGCCGTGGCGAACACCTCTTTTCATGCCCCGCCTGTCCTGGCGTCCTGAGCAGCTTCGCTGTCCAGGGCGACTAAAAATTGCCGCGCCGCGGCCGGCAGGTGCCTCGGACAAGCAATAAAAACGGCGGGCCGGGGTGCGCGCCTCCCGCCTCGACGTAACAAATGCTCGCCTTTCCCAAGTGTCCGGCGCAGTGCATACCGCACCGACGGCGAGCCGCGTAATTGGAGGACCAACTCGCAGCTGCAGCAGTCTCCGCGAACAAAAAGTAATAATAAAGCACCGCCAAGTGTGGCGCATTTTCGCACGCAGCCTGACGGCATGGCTGCTGGGGAGCGTCCTGTCGGCGTGCGGAAGGGTCCGCGGCGCCACGCTTCGGTTAATCGTCCGTCGTTCCGCGGCTCCAGTCATGACGTAAGCGATCGGCTTATTTCTCGCGCGGCTGCATTCGCGGAGTGCCTCGAGAGCCGAAACCGTTATGGCGTCTTGTCGGCTCGCACAAGAAATTACCGCGGCTACTTTCCGCACTTCACGGAAGAAGGTCGTATGCATCCATCACGAACATGCCGGACACAAGTTTTGCACTAACATGCGGCAGTGTGCTCTACCGAGGCGAAATTCCACTACGTAACGTATACGAAGCACCGCCTCTAAACCCATTGTTCTCTAATAATCCCTTGAATTAGCACCCAACGCATTAAGCAACCAAGGCTAACTCTGTTTTACTACCCGCGCGCTCATTAAAAACACGGCCTCCTATAAGCTCCGCCGTGATTTATTTGAGAGCATCGCTGCTTCCAACAGGCGGAGCAGCGGAATTAAACCGACAGTCATGGCCGTCAAAAGTCGTGATCTAAGACTAATCGATGGGGCACGACGTATGTGCACAGCAGATTTCCCACCAGGAAGCCGGCTCTCCCGCCGAGCCTCTCTTCACGCCCGCAGAATATTGAACTCGCACGCGCTGGGAAACGCAAAAGCAGAGCAGTTAAAGCCGTGGTCGGGTGGAGAGGAGTCGACGGACTAGCGACCGACTGGCGATAAGGCAGCGGTGATGTCCGCAGACTTGAAAGCAGACACGGTGCCCCCCCCCCCCCCCCCCCCCTGCCCGAAATAGGCTCCGCGCTTATGCGAGCGCCGCACCGCGGCTTGGAGAGCAGAGCGGAAGCTGATTAGCGATGCCGCCATTGTTGGAGAGCGCCGGCGTTGCTTCTTCGCGGCCGACGGCGGTGGAGACTGAGACAATGGGCAATAAGCAAAGAGCGAGGGGTAATTTTTCTTGGCGAGCAGTCACTTAAGGTAAAGTTGCCGCGAGCCCAAAAGGGAGCCGGCCCGGACCGCTGCATGGAACGTGGTGCACGCGCATTGCATCCTGCGAGTGGACTCCGAAAGGGAAACGTAAAAGATGGAGGGGGCAATGTGCACGCAGCCTCGCTGCGTCATGACTTGCTGGAAACGCGGATGGAACATCTCGCAAAGGTCCGGCATTTACGGGAGGCCTTGGTAAAGTCAAACGAAAGCAATCATTAATAACCATACGGAAGAGCAGTGCAGGCACGACAAGAGGTAAACAAGAAGTGACGCACGCATCTTACCGTCCCTCTGTCTGCGTCGGAAACTTCTAACCGGCCCGTTCTCTCGCAACTTTTGCGCAGTTCAGAGATGTACTTGACAACGCATCTTCTTACGGTTATACGCCTCCTTCCTGGGCTGCGGTGGGTGGAAGCACTGTAGTCCTTAGCACTGTATATATTTTCGGAAAAATAAAATTCTCTTAAAAAGGTATGTAGGCTGCTTTAACCCAGCTCGTGTAGAAACCACGAATTGTTCACTGAAATGTCATTTGCATACATGTGATACCTGTACAATGATGGCTCATTGTGATGTCCTTGGAAGTCCTTAGCACTGTAGATATTTTCGGAAAAATAAAACTCTCTTAAAAAGGTCTGTAGGCTGCTTTAAGCCAGCTCGTGTAGAAACCACGAATTGTTCACTGAAATGTCATTTGCATATATGTGATACCTGTACAATGATGGCTCATTGTGACGTCCTTGGAAACCAGAGCACTTGTGTAAAGAGTCCTTAGCACTGTAGATATTTTAGGAAAAATAAATTTCTCTTAAAAGGAAGCACTGCAGCAGTCCCGTCAACTTTTTCCAAAATGTTGGACGAAGGAATCTTGGTGTGGGCCGTCGTGATATCGGGGGTTAGTTATAATGCTTGCGGCACTTTCTTTTGTACTAAAGTTATCTGATATTCTTCACAGCTTATGCATGGAACATGTAGTTTTCGCGTTACAAGCTGGTATGCGGCAGACCGTGAGAGGCGAGCTTTGTTCCACATAGACTAAGGAGGTTATTATCTACCCGCAGTCGTTCTGTGTACAGCGTAGCTGTAATTTGGGTTCTGCTGGATAAGGAACTTTTCGAGTAAGAAATTACGAGCTATGCTCTTGTGTCATTACCTTTTTTCTTTTTCATGTATGAAAGAGAGCACGAAGTGCGACGTTTCACTCTACAAAGCGAAGACCAAAGTATCCAGGGCGGGCAGCGAGAGTGTACATCAGAAAAACAGAATAACCGACTGCTGCACATACATGTTACAAAGTGCAAGAATAGTCTTAACTGAAATTAGGCGTCATGTGGAGCTCTGACACACTACTCGGATTGAATACCATACAGCGCGCAGTACCTTTTTACTGCTAATACGCAACCAGTGCGAGACCGCTGTCTGTCTCGTCGGGCTATTGCTGAATATAAACGGAACATAACCAGAACTAGAGAGGCCGTTTTACGAATTGCGTTATATGATAAGTACCGGACGATATATCCCCGGCCGGTATCGGGAAGCCATAACCGTAAACCGGTAGCTCAAATGAACGGGAAAAAGAGCTAAATCTTCACAGTTATTTAAACGATCAAAGATTGCAGCCTCAATATCTCTGACCAGTCCAGTGCAGCCTCTCTACATTGCACGCTCCACAGCCAAGATAAAAAAAAACGAACAGCTGTTTAGAATACAAAATAAAGGCCGGTTTCAATAGTTTCCGATAAGGAAACCTTATGGCCGAATGGCCGGTGCAGTTTGTGTATTATAATAATCGCACAAGCACAACTTCCAGCAGAGGCGCAGGATGAGGCGTAGCTAAAGAAAAAGAAGATAAAAATAGTGATAGAGCAGTATAAGCGAGCGAAGGGCCAGCAGCGCCTTTATGGACCATTTTACAGCCGTTCCAAAACCACCGCGGCGCGTTTATTTCGTCTCCTTGATGTACTTATTTATTTTCCGTCCATCTAGCGCTCTCTCTTGCAAAGTCCTTCGTTCGAGTTCCTCTTCCTCCGCCCTACCGTCGCGTGTATTTCGCTTTTAAAAGAAGCGATTTTAAATGACACATTTATGCGCTCGCAAGTATCTCGGTTATGACTTCCTGCATGACCACGGCGGCGTTTAGGGTGTCCCTCCTTTTACGAGCCGACCGGCGCGCGTAAACGCCGCCAAGCGGAACAGCTCGCAGGCCTCACCTGCGCTGCTGCTGCTGGGCGCACTCTCGCGGCAGGCTCAGCTGCGGCGGGCCCGGACTCCGAGCGAGCGATGGCTCTCTCCTGTGTACACTACTAAAACAGGGCAGCACTGCGGAACCTTTTGCTGCCGCAATTTTTGTTGGCGGATTCATTTGCCTTTCTTAGTTCCTCTCCTCAGTCTCGACAGAGCCTTCACTTGGCGTGGTCAACTGCGGAAGACTTTAACTGCAGACACTACGGAAACCGTTGCTGTGCATTGGTGCTCCCTCTCTCGTGACTCGCTCGCATCACCTCTATAGCTTGTACAGCGCTGCACGGTTTTGCAAGATACGCGTGGTTGCATCAAAGCGGCAGGGCAGAGGCCCTAAATAAGGTATTAGCGTCGCCGAATGGACCGCGCAGCCACGACGACGTTGCGTTGTCGGTGAAGACCGTATAGTAAGCGAGTGCGTGAGGAGGGAAGGCGGCCGCACGCCCTCTGGTGGAGAGAGCTCTGATGCTCTTATTGTTGCAGGCGGCGCTGGGCAACAATGGACAATCTGTCAGGCCATGTTCGGGTGGACGCTTTTGTTCTTTCTCTTCCCATTCCTCACCGAGCGCCTTGAAGCTGCCTCTTCCAGGAATCTGGACGCTGATTTGTCCTGGACGGTGGATATGCGTGAACTGTTGCTGACAACAGCAAGTCTCTGCGAAGCATTCGCGCAGGTTTAGGGGCTCTTGTTTCGAAGTAGATACTCCAAGTGCACAGAACTAGGGTTAGTCAACTTGGAGCCTCCACATCAAAACTGACCGTAACTTCGTATCTAAGCCACAAGAGGCGAAGGTCGACAGTGTAAGAATTTAAGGGCTAATGACAAGTTTCTTGCACTCCATTTGAAGGCGATTTATGGCGCACTAAGCGGGAAGTTAACTTCCTTATCTCTTACTCGAGTAAATTTCGTCCAAACAGACAATTCACAAAAAGAATAAAAAAGAACAGGTGACCGTAGAATTCTACTTGCATTCAGCGCGAGTATACGACACGTGTCTAAGACGGCGAGCCGACAAAACGGAGGCAGACAGCAGGAGCAAGGGTATACCTAATAACCAAGCGTAAATTACAAGCCTTAGAGGGGTCGTCAGAGGAGCGAGGGCGCAGAGAATAAATTCTCACCCGAGCAGAACGCGTGACAAACACTTCCTTCGGCCTGCGCCACGGCTCTTTGCGATTCCCCTTTCAGGACACTGATCGTTCCGCCCATACTGGCAACGCGAGAAGAGCAGCAGCGTGCTAAGCGAGCGTGACACGACCCGCGCGCGACAGGAGATCGAGCACAGCACACCTGATGCAACGCGCTGGAGGGCACCTGACAAAGCGAAATAAACAAGCACAAAGCAGAAGCTCGCCTTCAAACTCGGCGCGTCCACATATATCGAATAAGAGCTCCTCTATGCATCGGACAGAGAAGAATGCGAAGTAAGTAAGAAAAGAGTAAGAAGAGAAGGCAGGCCCTGACGGGGATTAAACCAGTTATCACGGCTGCCAAAATAACACTCGGTACGGGTTCAGCGGCGGCCGGTGAGAGAGGGTGCCCCATTGTCAAAATAAGAGGCCCAGGAGAGGCTGATCGGGGCCCCTGACTATTTATCCTCGCAGAGCCCAGCCGACGCCTCGAATCGCAGTCGTTACGTGTCTCGGACACGAAAAGGCTGCGAACGTCGCGCGCTCGGCGTGCCGTGATTACAAGGCGCGCACGTGGTGCGTGACGGCGCTAAAACAGCCGCGCTGCTCGAGCGCGCACTTCTCGCCACATGCCTCGAGGCCCAGGGGTGGCGTCACAAGTCCGGACCGCGATGCTTGCGCGGGGTTCCCGCCTTACGGCGTTGCCCGCGGCAGGAAGTGGAAGGGGTGCTCTGCAGGCACATAGCGATCGCACCACGCGGCATATGCCGCCTCCGTTGGCGTAATGAGGACACCTACGTTTTCTGACTCCGATCTCAGAACTGGATCCACTCGCTGCTACTGCTTGCCGTAAGCGGCCGCTCGCCATTGCAAGCATGCCTCACTTCTTTCTTTCCTCTTTTTTTTTTCATTTGCTGTTCTTCTTTTATCGCTCATTCTCTCACGAGCACGGCCTCTTTGAAGATCGGAAAGAAGGAAGGCGCGAAAGCTCTCCGGCTACTGCTCTTACGAGAAGCGCGGATCCACCGCTCTTGTGTGATATTAATGCGCCGTCCAACTAAATGGAGACGAAATTAGGAACCCCTATAACCGACCCAACAAGTCAAATGAAAGCCTTGTTTGGACCGTTACTTATCTCTTTCGACACCATACGTGGCGCCCAAATGAGAACGACGATACCGTCAGGAAGACCGATGCGCCGTTTTGCAGAAGGCCTGCATTTTATGATGCGTTTTATCTCTCTCTCTCTCTTCGTTTCGTTTATGAACGCGCAACAATTTATTGCCTCTTCTGTAAAACGCATTCCGCATGGTTTCCGGTGCATCTCGAATTGTGTGACTCGCAAGTGTGGAAGACCGCTTTTGCGAACCAAGACGCATGACCTGGCACTCATCTGTTCAACAGTAGAACGCCATGACCGCTCTGCAACCGCGGTGGACCGTGCGTGATTTGGGCGTGATTTTTTTACAGCGGTGTGAGAAAAAGAAAACAAATTTACAGGCAAATAACAGTGGAAAAATATCTCAGAGCAAACTTCTGGGCTGCTACGTTGACATGGCGTCAGTTTTTTTAGGTCATACACCATTTTTTTACATTATTACTGTTTTTCACTCTGGGCAAGACGGGAACAATACTCGGGTGTACTTCTGTACACAAACTTAATTCTACGTTCAGTTTATTCGGAACCGTACAGCAAGTATACTAAGCGTGCGCTTCGAATGCAAGACCAAACAGGCGCGGGTTATGATAAGCGGACATACTGTCAGATCGATCAAAGTATAGGGTCCTAAACACGTATAGACGTTAAGTCTCTGTACACCACTGCGACAAAATGTTGTAGTATTATCTCTGGGGGTCCAATATGTTAGGGGCATCCCCGAACATGGAGTAGATTTGTTACACTTATTGCAAATTCCTTATTACAAATCTACTCAACCTTGGACCAACACAGTTCCACTTTGAGACGTTGATCTATTCGCCCTCGCCGCACCATATGACAGCCGTGAGCTCAAATGGCAGAGCGGCCGCCCACGTGTGGTGGTGGTGGTCCCGGGTTCCCACTCCGGACCAGGACGAATTTCTCTTCAGTTATGAAATTCCTTAGGAATCTGTATATCTTTCATTTGTAGCCGTATGGCTGCGCTTAGGTGGAGGATATTAAGTACTCCCTTATTATTATCACCCAGAAAAACCCTATTTAGGGAAGGAGGTAAAGGTACACCAGAGTTGATGGCATGAAGACCCTGTTTCAGGACGGAAAGAAAAAAACGAATACGTCCCGTAGTAAGAAGCAGATCAAGAGGATGAAGTGTCCAGAAGCACCATAATCGGCTACGCTATAGACATATTTGTGCGAAAAGCTAATCTCTGCGACTGGCATCCATCGCGGTCGCTCACTGAACATTCATCTCATCGCATCTTTCCCACACAGCCGTTCCCTCGCTCGTTCGTTCATTCAATCATGGATTCATTCATTCATTCATTCATTCATTCATTCATTCATTCATTCATTAACTTACTAGTCCATTTCATGCAGAAAACAAAATTTAATTTCTCCTACACATTCGGTGCATGATGTGCTTGGTCGTCGACTAAACACTGGTCTTGGAATCGAGAAGCTTGCGGCGGTTTTGGAAGGTTGGTTTGCCGGCTGAACCTGCCGAGCAGATAGCCTTCACTGAAACTGGATTGGCGCATAGAAGCGTCTTATGCATGATTAAGACTGCCATCCAAACATGCGTGCTACGATAACTTCGTCGCTTACCCAAAACGGAAGTAGCGAGAAAAAGCGAGCTTTTCTGCGATGGAAATCAGCAACTCGGTTACACTTTATAATCACTACCTCGGAAGGGCCAACATTATGAACGTCAAACATTATATTTCTTTGAAACAGTGCATGAATGTATTCCGCAGTCAAGGACAACGCTGAATGCTCGACGATATTCTCCACCCGCCGTGCAATTAAAGCTAAAACGACCGCGTCCTCCGCGCCCCTGAAGCCTGCAGCGGCCAAGTCCGGAACTAGAAGCTTCGGCAGCGGCGGCGGTGACGGCGTCGTCAAGATCTTTATCTGCGGCGCTAATGCGCCCGCCCAGGGATCCTGGCGGTCGTCTCTGTTTGGTTCCGTTCTATCAGGCAACGAAACTGTTCTTATCGGCAGTCAACTGACTCCCCAGTCTCCCCCTCTCCACCACCACCGCAATTTTTCCCTACTGCCGGTTAGAATCTTTTCCGCTTTCTTAGACGCATTACTGCAAGCTCGAACCCTTGCTATGCCTACGACACATTTGCCCGCGCTTGCGTCAGCTTCTAAACGCTTTACTTCTTTTCTCTTTTTTGTTGTCGTGGTTCCTGGCCCGTAATTCGAGCGACATTTAAGGCGTACTCTGTAGCTCGCGACGCAAGAAAACGAAAAACACATCCGAAGGTATCAGCGCACGCTCAATCAACAGTAGCAACTCTTCTTCTTTTTTTTTCAATCTAGTTCACGGGACAAGAAAGCAAAAATGAAACGAGAAAAATGTGACAGAGTTGACTGGTGCGAACGCGCCAGCGTAGTACATATATAAACTGCTGGCATTTGGAGCCGATTACAGAGGAGTGAGAGAGGAAGAAAAAGAAAATAGCGTCACAAGAAACGCACTCATAGCCCCCTTATTTTGAGCCCCCCGCCCCCCCTGTCTGAGCTTGCGACTGCCTTTCCTGATGACGCGGTGTGTGCCAAAACGGTGGCGATAAGTTGTTTCTTTGACTCTAAATGATGTCGGTCTAGCTTCCACACGCACGCAGACACAAAAAAAAATATATTGCGCCGGCTGTTTCATGACGTTTTAACGAGGGTCTATTTACTTTGCAAAAGCCATATTTCTCATTCAAAATTGTGAAAGGCGCGATACAACCCTTTCAGCTTTCACGTCGCCAGTGCGTTTTCAAATTGAAAAGCTCGCAATCAGCTTTTTTCTTTTGTCATTTTGTGACTCGAAGAAGATGTTTCCAGTTCTTTTCTTCAGCCCTCAGCGATGCATATTTCCCCCCCTTAGTTTCTCATTTCTTTTACCAACCATGTTTCCCTTCTCAAATGACTTTTCTCAAAAGCAAAGGGCAAATATTTTCTTAGCGCGGAGGCGAACCCTGCCAATGGAGCATTAGCAGGGCCTAATCTGCTCTTTCGAATATCTCTGCGGAATATGAGATATTATTCCTCCCAACTCGAGTCTCAGTGAATGGAAGGACGCCGCGCGGTGGGGCCGAAAGGGTTTGCTGCTCCTGACAAGACTCGGTATAGATCGACTTCTGAATCAGCCTCTTTATTTATGACACAGTGGCAGAACGCGTCTTTCGTGTCGCCTGCAGTCTCGCCAGTGACTCATATATTTGAACGCTTGCGTATGGCCTGCACGTATCACTAAGTGAGGACAGTCCTGGCAAGAGCAGGGAAGATTTAGAACGTACAAACCCCATTAGTCACGTTCTTATTTAGATATAGCAGGGGTCTAAAAGAGAGAGAACGCAAATCGTTGTGACTAGCATGTCTGGGTTGTTCCTCGGTTTCTAAAATTAACAATTTGTAGGCTTTTCTTGTGCTGGGGCGTGAACTAACGGCAGGATGCCTTTTACTCTTTGAAACAACTGTTTAATGATCAGGTTAAGCTGAGAGTGATTGCAATTGGTGCGTACGGTCCACCTTGCCTACTTCGGCTTCCTCCCGTGCATGGTCGATTGCGCTTTACCGCTGCGCATCGGGAGGTTCGCTAACAAATTCAAGGAGATAACAACGGACAGAAGTAATCGCATATCGCTGTTAGTACACTGCGTAATACGGAAACACGCACTACATCTGTCAATCTCAAATCCAGTCATTCTTGTCATAACCAGCTGCCTGCTATGGCGCATATACGACGATTATTGCATGCTTCTGAGCTCGACGTAGCAACGCACCTTCTCGAATTGTGACACTTAACAACTTCCCCGAGTTGTTGAGTTGCGCCCAGCAAGCAGGATGGTTTGTGTTACTAGTCAGTCGTCACAAAGTGAACAAGGTAGGGGGAGGCCTCAGGGTGCTTGCCAACGTTTCGACATGTCCTCTTGTCGAAACGTTGGCAAGCAACCCGGGGTTTTCCCTCCCTTGTTCACTTTGTGAGTGGCTGAAACCATCTGGCCAATCTCTCTCTACCATGGACTCTGGTCAGTAATGCAGAGAACAAAAAAACGTTTTGAGCTTCCGCAACACTCGAGTATCAAAATTTTGTGGGCGGTTTTTCAGGCAAACATCAGGAAAGAGTTTTCGATTTACAGAATGCCTGGGTGTATTCTCAGCGTCAAATGAAACGCGAATGAGAGAATTGAAACGCTAACTGCGAAACTGGAAGATATTACAGTGTGGAAGCAGACTACTGAAGTCGGATGCAACTTAGGAACGCAGCGGCATGCATCCCTCAGAGGGGACCCCCTCCAACCAATAGCGCCGACCTGTTGCCATGACGTCACGGCCGACCACCGTGCGTCTGTATATGAATAGCGCTTCGAGCGCAACCCCTTCGAGTGCGTCCGTGCTGGCAAATAGTTCCTATATGCGTCGTTATTTCCAGCAAAAATAAGAACCTTAGCCCAACTCGTCGCTCGCCCATCTGAGTAAAACAACGACGCATTCAATTTGCAACTTCGAGGCGAACTCCAGCTCTTCTGGCTTCTCACGCAGCCGCTTGCTTGTTCTGCGCATCTCTCTTGCGCCATGGAGCCCAACGAGGTGACATCGGAATGCGCTTCCTCCTTCTCGGCTGAGGACTCTACGCAAGTGCTACGAGGGGAACAAGAGAGGTCATCTGCAGCTGCGGATGGGAGACGATGCGTGCGGTGTCAGCACCCCGAGCGCATCATCGAAGAGCGGTGGTGAGTGACCTTCTCGGAGGCTGGCAGCGGATGTCGAGAAGGAGGGGACGGAAAATGATGGCAGTGTTTCAACACCTCCCCGAAAGCGCCCACTAAGTGCAAGCAAAAGGCGACGCACGGATGCGACGACTTCACGAAGTGCGGTGTTCCGTGCATCGGTTTTTCCGCCACAATGAAATCCCGGGAGTGAAGAAGATTGCCACTGATTTTAACGCTAGCGGCGACGTCACTCCCCTAAAGCTATGGAATGTGCGCCGACTGCTTCATGATATAGGGTTTAGAATTTGACTACTTCGTGCCAAAATACGTGCGCTTTCGAAAAGCCTGCAGGAAAAGCAACATTTCCAGTGCTGGTAACTTAGTCAAAAAAGCCAAATTTTGTCGAGCCACAGAGCCAAGGCTAATTGAAATTTCGAAATTCTAAAAACTGAGGTGGCTATCACTAACGATCAACTACAAAGCTCTAATCGCAACTAGGTGCCTAACTGTACTAGTCAAAATTTTAATTATTAAAAATTAGGTAACCAACTTAAGACGATTCATCGGTTTTTCGGAGCCCGCCACCATTGGTAATACTGTGCCGCAAAAGATATACTTTTACCGCAAATAGGCAATTTTTGAAAATTTTGGACAGTCTTTCCTGAAACGCTTGGTATTTATTTATTTATTTATTTATTTATTTGTTTATTTAATAAACCACTAAAGGCCCTCAGTCGAGGGTATTGCATAAGGGGGAGACATTGACACACAAGAATGTAAAACAAAAAATGTGCAAGCACCAAGGTGCAATACATAAATACAGAACAAAGCCGAAGTAGAAAACAGGAAAAAAGAAAAATAACCTGTAAAATGCATTATAATTCACACGAAAAGAGAACAGATAGTGCATTAGAGGCTTAACATAACCGCTGGAACAAAACAAAATAACAAAACAGCTGAACGCAGCATATGGTACAATCAATGAGTAATGCTAGACAGGCATTTGGGTTAGGAGATCCTGAAACTTGTTAAGGTTCCTTTCTCAAGCGATGTGTGATGGTAGATTATACCAGTAGACCATAGTACGGGATATGAAAGAGTTCGCAAAAGAAGAAGTGTGGCATGATATGCGTTTAACTTTCAGCAGGTGGTCGCGACGTGGAAAAAAAGATTCAGGTGGTTGAAAAAAATCGTCATGCAGCAGAACATGGTGGTAAAGTTTATGGAAAGTGCCAAGCTTGCTAGTCCGCGACGAAGTGATAACGTATCAAGTTCGGCGCGAGCTTTTAGTGCGGTGACGCTAGAATGACGAGAATAATCCGAAAAGATTAATCCAACGGCACAGTTTCGCAAAGTTTCCAACTCGTCTATAAGGTATATTTCAAGTCACTTGAAAACTGGAATTGTTCCCGAAGAATGGAAGACGACTTTAATTGTGCCCGTTCACGATAATGGTGTAAAGTCTATAATAGCCAATAATAGGCCGATTTCCCTCTGCTGTATATCTTGCAAGATACTTAAATACATTGTGTATAGTAATATGATGAAAAATCTAGAGGCTAATATAAGTTTTTCTTCCGGAACCAGCACGGGTTTCGCGCAAGTATCTCATGACCGCACAATTAATAGAGCTTTTTCATGACCTTGCCACTGCGGCTGGCAATGGATTGCGGACTGATGCTACATTCATAGATTTTAAACAAGCATTTGATTTTGTCTCGCATGAATTATTTCAGCACAAACTATCTGCTCTCAGCATTGATCAAAATATTTTTAAATGGATTGGAGATTACCTCAATAACAGAAAACAATGTGTCGTACTGGCGGGGGTAAAAATCCGGATTTGTGAGAGTAACTTCGAGTGTGCCACAAGGCTCGGTATTGGGGCCATTATTATTCTTAATATTCACCAGACATCGCGTCTAATATCTCTTCCACTCTCAAACTATACGCGGACGACTGCGTAATATACAGGGCAGTCACTACGTGTAGTGGCATGCAGTCACTTCAGCAAGATCTCGATTATATCACCTTACGGTGCAACACATAGGCACTAGGTCTAAGTGCAGACAAAAGCTACCACGTAACATTCAGCAAAGGGAAGCGCATACTGAACACAAGGTACACAGTCGGTAATAAAGTACTCCGAGAAGTCCCTGAAGTCAGATATCTAGGCGTGCATCTTTCGGAAGATCTTTCATTTAATCAGGATATTAATAACGCCGTAAAAAAGCAGCAAGCTTGCTTAGCCTCGTTATTAGGAATCTTTGTGGCGCTCCTCAAACGCCAAAAATAACGACGTGCCGATCACCAGTAGGACCGCACTTAGAATACGCGTCCAGCTTGTGGGACCCCCATCAGAAATACCTCATCGATAAAACTGAAGGTATTCAGAATCGTGCCGAGAGGTTTATATCAAAACAATATTCCCGGAGAGCTAGAGTCACACAAATGAAGACTAGCACTGGAATCCAACCTCTTGACCGAAGGCGGACGGAAAATCGGCTAAAACTAATGCATGCAATTTATAATGACTGCACTCGTATAGAAAATTTCAAGTATATCAAGCCTCTACACTACCTATCAAGAAGAAGGGATCAAAGCTGTAAACTTAGGAAATTGAATGTCGCACAAATTACATTAAGTTCTCTTTCCTCGCAAAAACAATATCTGAAAGGAACACTACCAGCGGATGTGGTCACAACTGCACGGTGTCCACTTCGCTCAACTGATTAATAATTTATAATTCATAGAGTTATCTTTGCACTCAGTTGTTCGTGTGACTTGTATAACCTGTACTGAAATTGCAAATGCCGCGTTTTATATTCATCTCTTCAACTCCTTCTTTGCTTGCTTATTTATATTGTTTTCTTATACTTGTATCCACTCTCCTGCTGTGATGCTTCAGCGCTGCAGCATATGTTGTAAATAACATGAGGAAATGCTTATTCACTGACCGCGGTGGCACACAGGCTAGGGTGTTCGACAGGTGACTGTGGGTTGCTGGTTAAATCTCAGCTAATGCAGTTGGATTTATTTATTTATTGTAGCGAAAGCTACATTGGCCACGAACTCGCATTACCACCGTGCTCGCATTCCCGCCGTGGCCGCACCGTACCACGTGACCAACCACGAGACTGGTCACATGACCAACCGCGTGACGAACCACGTGACAACAACTAGCCAGACAACCAGACTAACTTGGACTTTCAATTAAGATTAACCAAGGCTAACCAAGCTATGGCTTAGCTTTCGCTACGTGTATCCTGGCATAGCCGAGCTAAGCCACTGCCAATTTTATTTATTTATTTATTTATTTATTTATTTATTTATTTATTTATTTATTTATTTTTTATCCCATTACCCACAGCACCTGCTTGGCATTAGAGTGGGGGAGGGGGGTGGAGAGAGAGAGTTACAACATAATCTTACGACATAGTGGCAGGAAAAGAGAAAAAATTGGCAGTGGCTTAGCTCGACTATGCCAGGATATACGTAGCGAAAGCTGAGGCATAGCTTGGTTAGCCTTGGTTAATCTTGATTGCAAGTCCAGCTTAGTCTGGTTGCCTGGCCAGTTGTTGTCACGTCATTGGTCACGTGGTGCGGTGCGACCACGGTGGGAATGCGAGCACGGCGAAACTGCAAGTTCATGGCCAATGTATCTTTCGCTACAAAAAATATTCACAGAAAATACAATGCAGCACGATTTGATACAAACACAAGCATAAAATTACAGCAGTGCGCAAACGATTCGTTAGATTTTATTGAAACAACTTCCTGGGGCAACTTGTTTCGTTCATTTATTATTTTTGGAAAAAATTACATCTTTAGTAAATCAGTTCTGCAGTTTATTTCTTTCACTTTGAAAGTGTGGTCCCTTCTTGCAGATATATAGTCTGGCGGAAATAAATAATGGTCACAGTCAATACCTGTTTTAGAATGGTACACCTATATTATTGAAGAATTTCAGGCTAAGTACGTATCTGCGTTTCTGCAGTGAAACCCATCCCAACGACTTCTGCGCTGTTGACACACTAAAATTTCTGCTGCATTTAAAACAAAACGGATGGCAAGATTTTGGGCCTTTTCTAATTTATCAATATCACATTTAGTATTAGGATCCACACTGTGCACGCATACTCTAGTATAGGCCTTACGTTAGTTGTCTACAGTAATTCTTTAGTTTTTAAAAGGAAACACTTGGCATTCCTGCGCAGGAAATTCAAAACTCGACCTGGTCTTGCAGTTATGTAATTAATATGCCTATGCCAACACAGTTCATTAGTTAAATGCACACCGACATTTTTGTATTCAGTGACGGACAACAAATTCACTGAGTTAATGCTGTAAAGAAAGTTACAAGGTGACCTTTTTTTAGCGAAACACATATGGACACTTTTCCGGGGATTAATAGCCATGCCCCATTATCACACCATTTAGATATTCTGTCAAGGTCACATTGTAGAGCATCACGGTCATCAGGATTAGCAATAGTTTGGTATAAAACAGAGTCATAAACGAACAGCCTCAATGTAGACGGTACACCAGCGAAAATGTCATTTATAAAAAATTACAAACAAAAGTGGTTTTAGAACTGACCCTTGCAAACGTGCATTTGCAGTGAAATGCACAGCCATCCGTATACTTTGCGATATAAGTGCATAATAAACACCTAAGGTGGTCGGCGTCGATCAGTGTAATCCTTCTAGTACAGTGTCTCTCCTAGCCGTGCTTCAGCTTTATGATGTTCAAAAAAATAATAAATAATATAATAAATAATTGGTTTGGGGGGAACGGAAAATAGCACAGTATCTGTCTCATATATCGTTGGACACCTGAACCGCGCCGTAAGGGAAGGAATAAAGGAGGGAGTGAAAGAAGAAAGGAAGGAGGTGCCGTAGTGGAGGGCTCCGGAATAATTTCGACCACCTGGGGATCTTTAACGTGCACTGGCATCGCACAGCACACGGGCGCCTTAGCGTTTTTCCTCCGTCGAAACGCAGCCGCCGCGGTCGGGTTCGAACCCGCGAACTCCGGATCAGTAGCCGAGCACTCAAACCACTGAGCCACGGCGGCTTTTTTTTTTGTCTTTATTGCCTGTTTCGACAGTTTACAACAGATCACAAACATGTTCTACGCTACACTCTGAAGCATCAAGAGCGGACAACGTTTCACTCACGTGAGGAAATCAAAACTGTTTCAATGAACACAACTCTCCCATCAACTCGATAACTTCATCTCCCAAACATAGCTTCTTGTACACTTCACGCAGCTTAAATATGTTTTCTTTGAAGTAATCTCGGACAGACCGCGCATCTTCATCGCAGTGTCGTACAGCCATCCTGCTTCGCCAAATGCTGTGCAGGCCAAGAAGGAAAATTACATCGTATTTACAAAGATCCGGCTCAACGCCCACGAATCGCATCCCATACGGCGTCAAGGGAGTCTTTCTTTATTGTACGCTGGAGCGCGTACCAAAAGAGCAGCGCATCCCAGCAATCAAAAAAGACGTGTTCTATTGACTCTGGTTTGTGACGTAACAAGCAGTCAGCCCCCCATGGTAAAAACAACCCCTTCTCCTCCATCCATGTTTTAACCGGCAACGTACCAGTGTGCAACTTGAAGAAAAACGTCTTCACACCCGCTGGCACCACCATTTTCCTTACTCTTTTTAAAACATTTCCTCCTTGGCCTTCACTATACAGAGATCGATATATTGGCCACTGAGCCACCGCGGCTGTTGCACAAAAATGGAAAATGCCAGTTCATGTACGAATTGAGTGGTGTCATTGGAAGTTCTTCATATGCTGTGCATACTTTTGACGAACCCTGTTTTTTGGTGAAAACTCGATATTCTCCTTAATGGGGTCCAGAGTCTGTCTTGTCGAAAGTATGTGCAATGGTCTTCTGCCATGCATCACGTTGGGCATTACAGTTTTATAAAGGTCAGAGTAATGCAACGATGATTTGTTGGTCAAAATGTTTTATTCGGTCTCTCTCGGCCAACCAACGCGCAAGCAGTGCCTCTTAGAGGAATTATTGGTGGCGCTAACAGTATGTCAAGAAATACTGTTAGCCCATCGCGAAAGCTATGCCCAGCACAAATGTCGCCGATAGCGAGGCGCTAATTGTGAATGCTCATTGCTTATTCTGGTTCAAAGTACGTGCACTCCCTGCCAAGTCTCCAGGGCACGTGTTTAGCTTTTCAGGCATGCAGTAGAGCGCTCAAAGCACCCAGAAAGTCGTAAACGTTGGAAGGCGAGAAGAGCCCATGATCCATGACCGAGCCTTTCAAGGCTCTTCGGTCTTTGAGGTTGCCGTGAGCGCTCGACATGCGGCCGAAAACCAAACCTTGTGGCCCGGAAACTTTTGGTGACGACTATATATAAATGTGAACTGCATGCATCCTCACAGTACCAAACATACTACCTCTGCAAAAACTCAGGATGTGCTGCTGTAGTTCAATGCGAAAATAAAGCCCATTCTGTGGGAAGTTGGCATGACAGGGATACAAAAGAGTACCGTAGTAAAATACCGTGCTATCATAACGAAATTATGTGTCCAGCACGTTTCACTCACTCATGATTCGGGGTTAATCACTGGTCATGCCTGAAAAGAGGGGAGGACATTCGTTTGCAGCTCATAAGTTGCAGATCTGACCCTCGTCACTGCAACCATACTTCAGTGGCAGTGGGATGCGAAATCATCCTGTTGAATAGCAGAGGCTGAAGGTGGTTGAAGTAAGTTTGCTTTCCTGCACACCCTTGTAGCTGCAGTTCTGGTTTAGGATGATAAACCTCCGCATAATATGGCAAGTTCTCATTCATGTGTACTGGTTAAACATTTCATGCATGACTCGCGTAATGCCATTGGTGCCATGCTGGCAGAGAGGTGCATAACAGTGTTAATGCAATCTCTGTCACAGTTACCAGTGTCTACAGCAGTTATCTAAGCAATGCAAACATAGAGAAGTGTCCCAGCAGTTATTGTACATGATGTATGACAGCCATGTTTGCTTCCCCATAAGGAATCAGAATCAGAACTGACAAGAACTAACCGAGTATTCTGAATGAGCATTCATAGAAAATAAAATTCCAAAGCACTTCATGAAGCATGCAGCACAATACGAGGTGCAGACTGAAGAAAGAAGGCACACGAGGCTATACACAGCATTCACGACTGAAGTTGTCGTTCAGCGGCTTTTTGCATAAATACACAGCTCCAGCAAAAATATAAAAGAGCAAGTGACAGCTAAAACTAGCATGCACATTGAAGAGGGCACTCGTTAAGGTTCTCTCTTTTTTCCTGGTATCATTTTTATGCATAGGGTCACCGAAACAAAAATTTACTTGCCAGGGTGCACTGTGTATAATCTTTTTTTCCTGCTTCAGTGTGTATCTTGAGGCACGCTATATGCTTCATGATGGTTCTCTACTACATAGTTCAGTTTACTGCAGTGTAAAGTACTTTTTAAAACTGATTCAGCATTCTGAAGTTTCTATACCTGGCTTCCCTGGAAGCTTCCCATGGCCATCTTGCTGGCATGAGTCTGCATGTTTATTTGCCCTCTGCAGCCCTTTGCGCTCTGAGAACATATTGATTTTTCAGTGGAGAGTTGTCATATATGCTCATGACGCTGCAGAAAATCTTTCTTCACTAGAATGCATTTACAACTTCATGCACGAGATCACAGAGCAAAGTTTTTGATGTCCGGTTGTCTGGATGGTATTGAAGTCATAAATGTGGCAGTTATTTTATAACCATGACCCGTTACGACCACTGGATCGTTGCAAGAGTATACGCGTAAGATGTGCCAACGAGTTTACACTGCCGCCGTACACGTGGGACCTACCGGAAACCTAGGGCTGAGACGGGTGCGCGAGCGGCACGCACACATTCACAGACGTCTCTCACGACCAGGACAGAAAAAATTTGCATAGTAGGTCGGTGACAGCTCTGCAGTGCACACTGCACTGAATCGCTGGTAAACGAACAGCGCGAATGCTGCGCAGGGAACACCGGCGGACTCCGCTGAGCAGTGCCGCCGCAGTAGACCAATTACGCCAGTGCGATCGATGTCGCCAAACGCGCCTAAATCCGGGCTCACGCACTTAGACCTTCCGCACAACAACAAAAAGAAAGCATCCGCAAAGGGTGATGACGATTGCCCACCACGTTTTTAATCCCCGATGAACGGTGCGAGTTAACACGTACAGGCGATCTCTCGAGTCCCGACAGCGCCTAGCGATGACCCAGTAGGCGAAACCCCAGAGCGATCGGTGTCAACGTGCCCAAAAATCACTCCACACAGAACAAGCAAACAAGGCTTTTCACCGAATTTCCCCTTGGGACATGACTGAACAGCACTGACGTCGGACTGCGAGAGCAATTCTGCAGGCTTCGCCGACAGGCCGACGCAACCAGCGGAGGCGGCCATATTTGTATATGTTCATGAGCACCTTAAACGAGGAGGAACAGTTTTTTTTTACTTATTTTGTTTTCTCGCGGAGCCGCGACGTCACTCACTTGCGGCGACTCTATTAGATGCAGGGGGGGTCCTTTCAGGGGTGGATGCCGCTGCGTTCTTGTGTTGTATCCGACTATATAGAGCTGCTGATTTTGACATCGAAGGAGTAGCGCTGTTTATTTAAAGCTTGTGCTCGCGTTTCAGTTGTTTTATCGCGTTTGATTGGACGCTGACGGCGCAAGTATTATATCTTCTGTGTGTCCTTACGTTAGCATCGTACATATTTAGAATTCTCACGCGACATTACACGAAAAACAACGGGGCATAGACCGGGACCACTTGAACGTACCAGTAAACATTGTGAATGTGTTGAACAAAGTTGATTTTTCTAACGCTCCGGAAGGCCGCCGTTCGTTGATCGGTGCCAAAGTGGCCGATGGTGTCGGGCGATTCTGCCTAATTCGAAATTTGAGCCAGGCTCTGTCGGTTTCTCAGCCTTTGTATACTCATTGCTTTGCTCTGCTGGGTCGCCGGCACGTCTGGCGACGATATTAGTTCGATAGTAGTGCTAGTTGATGAAGACGACGTTGGGCAGTGCACAGCGCGCGAGAATGTGTATATTAGTCGGATAGCAGTACGTGTTGAAGAAGGCAACGACGTACAATGCACAGCGCGAATGTGTTGCAGTTTAACACAAGGCGTGATGGGCTGCGGCGATAGCCTCGTGCTCTCGCACGGCGGCCAGCGAATCTGATCTGTTCGAACGCGAGTCGCGGCAATGTTACTTATTTACAGTTTGGCATCGGTCACACCGCCGGCGGCGACGCGGCTCAACACACGAACGGCCGCTTAACAGCTGCGCTCTAAAGCTAGCTGCATGGTGTGCCTTGTTGCTGCGGTGAGTACTGTGAAAGTTCTCCATTTTGCAGATTCCTTGGGTTTATCCTCCATCACAAGTGAAGCGACGCATCACTGAAATTTTCTTTTTCTTCAAAAAATAAGCGACATGTGACTCGCGGCCCCTTTCACTGAGCTCTGTTTCGCGCTAGAGAAGACAAGAGCGCTTGTTCCATCGGCACTGGTAGTCTGGAGTACAGCAGAGGCTGGCCAGCTGCCAGTTCCGGCGAGTTCCAGAATTCGAGCTCTTTGCCTCTTTTTATATCGTCGTCGCAGCAGAACAGAGAAGCACGACGGCCTCGTTTCGGCTCACTGCCTTCGTGCGTAGGACCCCCTGGTCAACGCATACGTCTCGCGTTTGACCCCTGCGTCCGATTGAAAGCACTGGTATCAATATGATGTTGCACACTGTTCTTGCCATATGTAAAGGCCACGGGCCCTCGAGGCTTCAATAAATAAATGAAATGAAAAATGAAACGCCCGAGAAGAGGAGAGCTGCCTGGCCGGCGAGAAAAGGAAGGGCGGAGGAAGGTGGAGCGTGAAACACACGGCGGGCCAGCGAAAGAACAGAGCGGCGGAGGCGAGGCAACAAGATCCGGGTAAAGTAGCCCACGGGAGGAGGCGGCGGTGTCGCCCCACTGAGAGGAGGAGGACTCCCGCTCCGAAGGTCGTCGACCTTCGGACGGGCCACGTCGCCTCCGCGATGACCTCGCTTGACCCCGCGTCTTCGGACCGGGGAGGCGGTGGCGACGAGTCCCTGCTAGCCTCCCCCCCACTCGTGAAGAACCTCGCCCTACTCCTTTTTTCACTTCATTCTATCTCCCTGGCGCGTTCCGAGTACGGCGCGCTCAGCAGCTTCGCTTTGGCGGGGCTGCTGTTGCGGACACCCATGAGCGTCCAGCGCGAGCCGACACCGCCGCTGGCCCCTTGAGAGCGGTTCATACCTCGTACCCTTCTTGCCGATGCCTTCGTCGGATACAGTTTAACTTGTCTCGCGCGTACGTCGCTGGAGCAGAGAGCGTACTACTTTGCACCTCGATTACATTGCGGGGCATCTCTATCGACGAGAGGTCGCGACAGGGTCTGGGCTGCTGCTTCGAGGATGGCAGCGCGTGCTGTATAGTTTCTCATCACGGGTCAAGCTTGCTAAAACTAAGGTTAATGTTGGGCGGTTAGAGCCGCCAGAAAACGAGTGAGATATCACCGGTCTTTGGCGCCATGCGATGTGGGCGCTTAGAGAAATAGAGACACATTTTTCTGGGGTGTCCGTTTTTTTTTCTCCTTGACAGAGGCTTACGCTCCTAGTAATCATGAGAATGAGCCGAAAACACCAGTGCGCAGAGTTAATAATCGCTTACAAACGATGCTGTACTGGAAGTTTCTGTCTCGGAGTCGGTAGCGCTGCAGTGCATCTTGACGTCACGGTGGACCGGCCAACCTGGACTAGCACAACACAGATGACGTCGGCGTCCCCGGCAAGCACTGCATGTTAGTGAGAACAACCACTGGGTTCGGTGATGGCGCAATAATGGGGACGCAAGTGCACCTTGACGTCGCTAGATGCGGGTGGAAATGCCGAGCGGCTCCTAGGACAGCATTCAAGATCATATTAAATTACGTTGCACTCAACGCCTGCGACCGAAACTTGCTAGAAGGCATCTCTTTACGCTCATTAAACAAATCGTATCGTTTGTTTGAGTTAAAAATTTTGTGTCATCAGGCATTCAATGAATTCAGGAACAAAAAGGCACTTTCTAAAGTTGAGCAAAATTCTCGCTCGTTCACCGCGGCGCACATAAAGCCGCATCCGGAAGGCGTGAGTTTTGTTATTGTAGCAATCTGCACTGTTCAAATGACGTTTTGTTTCCTGTCATCATGACGACAGAGCACAAACGGCATGCTGACCGTAGCTAAAGTCCAAAAACCGGTATATTTACTTAAGTATTTCCGTAGTGTAACACTTTTTATATCCCTGAACCCCGTCTTCAGGATCTTGCCGCGCATTAATAACACGTCGACCGATTCATGGGCGTACACTGACAGCACAATCTTCCAGCAATTTTACATAGATATAAAGACATAAATAACCCTACTAAGAAAGCATTGCGTGAATTATTTCTTCAAAAATAATTCCTGACGTATAATTCGCGCCCAAGTACAGCTGCTCCCTTGTATCTTATGTAAATATGTTTTCTGTATTTCCCTATTGTAATTTATTGATGATTTTGTGCTTTCTGGCTGTCCTGTTTTTTGTGAAAACTGTAACCTGACTATGTGTTCGTTTTTTTTTGTGTGTGTATGTAAATGTTCTCAACAAAGTCTGCTTCTATGCCTTGTAACGGCTGCCTGGGCCTCGTCAAGCTGTATACCTACAGCTTTTAGTCCAGGCAGCCGCCAGAATTTTCTGGAAAATAAATGGAATTGAATTGAATTGAATTGAAAAAAGCACACAGTACCGCCCGATATTATAGGTGACATGACATTGAAAGCAACTTTGTTGTTGCCTTTTCTGATTTCGCGCTGTCTCTCTCTCTCTTTTAATATATCAGCCTTTCTGTTGTTGTTTTTTTGCCTTTTCAGCACTTCTTCCGTCACGGATACAGTTTTCTTGGCATACAAAAGAACAGCTCATCTCTCGGGCGCATATCACACGTTCACCCCACTTTGTCCGCATCTAGTGAACGATGCAGACGCGACGACCAAGCTGACAAACAATTACCTCCTGTTTCCGAGCGCTCCCAGAGCCGAAAATCAAGGCGAGAGTGAAAGGAAAGAAAGAGGGGAGAGAGGGGGGGTCTAGAGGCAGCACCATCGTCGCCGAAGAGAGAAAGCCCTCCCTTGTCAATTACAAGGGTCTCATTAGCCTAATGCCGTCGTGACAGGCGACACGCCGAGCGGCGCGCAATGAAAACGAAACCCGAATCCGGCAGCATACGCGCCACGCGTGCGTCCGCGTGTGTGAGCGCCGACAATGCGGACGCGCTGTTGCGCGCCGCCATTGTGAGGCCGCGCGCGCCATTAGTGTTTTGTACTCGAGCGAGCTCTGTTGTTCTCCGCTGGCAACACCCAGCCAGCTCCCCTTTCGCCGCCCGCACTCGTCACGGTTGCGGCAGGAAATAAAGAAATAAAAAAGAACACACGCCGCATGTTTCCATTCCTCGTTGCCCATGGTTCTCACTTAACGGTCCGCTAGAAAGAGTAACAAAAGGCAAGAAGAAAGAAAAAGTGGAGAACGGAGTTGTTCTGCTTGGCTGTATGAGAAAGGAAACGGAGTGAAATGTGAAGTAACGGCAAGAACTGAGCGGTCGTTTTTCTCTCCATTGAAACGGCTTAAGTAGAATCTCATTATACGAGTGCGCAGTGTGTGCTTTCAACTGTGAAAAGAACAGAACTAGTTGTTCGTGGCTTCTCCTTTATGGGCTGTCGATGTGTTAACCACAGCGCTTTGTTACACACTTCTCTGCGAAGCCAGCTGCTATAATATTCTCTTATTCCTCCCCCTTTTCTCCTTGTGCCTATCTCATGGATCGTACGATGAATTGTGCGCGTAAGAAATTTGTAACGTGCGCGTAAACGCAGTTTTAAACATTCGTGCAGTAGTCGAGCGGCCGGCGTGCACTGAGCCATTATAACTGCGGATACGCGCTGGTCAAAGGTTCCTGCAGGAGAAAGCGCTCAAAGAGATGTCTGGTAGCCGAAGTTCTCTCGGCTGTGCTGCTCTTAGCATTTTATTTGTGGTCTTTTGAGTCACTTTTAGTCAAGTTTACAAAGAGGGGGCACAGTCCCTTCTCCGCTTTTTATGAATACATCATTAGTATTATCACACCGATAGTCTCGCGCAATGTTACCACTAGCACGGGCAGAATTAAATACTGTTTCATGAAGTGCTGGGCTCCACCACCGTAGCATGCTGCTACGTGATGCACTAATTCTTCTCTTGCACCGAGTGATGCTGGTGCTACTTGCCGGTTCAACGCCACCAGCGTTCAGCGTAGCCCGAGCCACTGAAACGAAACAAGCGCGGACGATAAGAAGGTGAGCGCACCGTATCCAAGAGAACACATAGCACACGCTGTCCTCGGCGCGGATCGTGTGACTGACTGCCTGCACGCAATGAGTTATAGCAGTCGCGCGCTCTACATCCGTACACCGGAACTTGCTGCCAAGTTTGCGCGGGAGCGAACGGCTCGGGCCCCGCTTTTCGGAAACAAGCCGTGGACTTTCCGGAAACGCTATACCTGACCAGACTCCGGTCACGCCGCACCGGAAGTGGGGGTCCACTTCCGGAACAAAGCCGCGCTCGACGAAAGACGAGCGCGGTCAGGGAGCGCATGCGTAATGAACAATGCTCACGGAAACGCGATCGTGACAGCAGCTAACGTCCTTTCCGAACGAGCTCAGCTGATATCCACTCCGCTGTTCTTTTAAGCAAGTTCAGACGAACTGTCTTAAAGGAACTGTCCTGATCAGCACGCCCCAAAATATGTTCCACGAAAGAACTTTGGGCTAAGCCTTTTACAGCGGCAGCTGTATATGACATGTTTCATGGTTTCGTCGGCGCCGTCCGCGTACCCGGCGGTGGTGATGCATGGCCCATTGTTACATAAGACGGGCGTCCGGCGTGACAAGAGGAGCGAGCCGTGACCGTGGCTTTGACCGGGGCGTGACAGTACACCAAGCCTACCACGTCTGCCCCCTCCACCTCACTGGTTATTTCCTGCACTCGGCTTCTCCAACCCCACACCCCAAATTTTTTTGCAAGCGCGTTTTTAAACAGGAAATTGTTTATGAATGTAGTTTTTTCGTATGTCGTAAGATTCCACTATAGCAGTCAATATATCCGCAGATCTCCTCTCGGCATGCTTGCAATTTTTTTCCTATTAAAGTTTTTGCGACAGTCAAAAATGTTTCCCATTGGTTTGCTACGGCAGTCTTAACGACTCGATTCGAGCGCTGGACAGTCTTCAAAAAGATTTTGCTACGCATCGGAAGAACGGACATTACCTTCAATACTTTCATAACAGTTCCTTACAATATTCAACAGTGGCCTCAAAATTAAAATTCTTGTTCAAGAATCCTGCACTTGTCTCTGCATTCATCAGAGCTTCCCGTTTCGCTAATGAGAGTTAATGTAGCGGCGTAAACGCGACAGATATGCCGCTCCCCTACCAAGAGCTGTTCGACACTCCGACTGAGCACCAGCATTTCTAACCACCTTATAGATGTCGCTGAAATTCGCAATTCGCGTTGACACAAGGGTAAACGTCCAGTGAAGTTCCTTTTTTTTTTCGGAGGAAGTCTGAATATGGTCTGTTTCTGGCTTCTCTAAACTCCGTTATGCCGCCTATGCAGGCAGCGATTATCCCACAGCCACGGCAATATACCTTTCAGTTCTCACCACGTATACCACTCCTGACGGTATATATAGTGCTGGAGGGGAAGGCAGTCTGGACTAGGAGTAGGGGCGTCACGAGGGGGTGCGGTTCGTACCAAGTGCGGAGCTCAAGGGGGGGTGGGGGGGGGGGGGGGTGCGACTGCAGCAGAGGAAGGGGTAGCACAGTGAAGTGGAGTGGTGACGGTGCGCTTGTTAAAGAGCCTTATGAGTTAGCTGAATGTTGCAGTTGCGAAACTCACAGCCTCAGAGCGCATTTGCCGTTGAAATAGCTTCCCTATGGAGGCACCTCAAGGCGACAGGGTTGGCCTCAAAAAGGGCAAACATTGACATTCATCACTCAGTGAAAGACATTGTCTCGCACAACCTTTTCACCTGGCCGGCAGACATTTTGGAGGATACACCTGCATATGGCGTCATGAAAGGAGGGAGGGGAGGGGAGAGGGGGGGGGGGGGCTCTATTTTAAAACCTATCAAACTGCTTGCCATCTTCAATGGGATTGGGGCATCTACCCTATCAGGACTCGCACTGTTATCTGTTGAAACCGAACTGGCAAAAAGCATCGACGTTGACTGGAGAAACGATCAGAAGCTTTGCGGCCCTCACACTCAGAAAATCAATTTTTTTTATTTCTTCATTTTTTTGCTCCATGCACACTCCGAGCGCGTGAATGCCTTCAGCCAAGTGCCTCCACAGTTGGTACATCCATTTTGCCTGATCAGGGCAATACGAGACGTGTTCAGTAAGTTGCCTGCCTCAGTACGAAAACAAAATTTTCGGAGCAAACTGAACTGACTGCTTTTAATTATTTCTTTTCGCATCTACACACTAATTCCACTATGTTTTCGATGGTTTCTTTCACAACAGAAGGAGATGTCTTGCAACTGCAGGAAGCCTGTTTCCGCTTTTCACTGCATTATCCACGGAAAATCGTTGCCCACGCAGAAATTTGCTCAGGTCACGAAGGACAACATAATCACAGCACTTGCCGGAAAAGGCGGCAAGTGCTGGTGGCCCCTAGGAGGGAGGAGAGGAAGGAGAGATCTGAAATAAAAATAGGGCTGCTCACTTAAGTTGGTCACTGCTGTGAGCTATGCAGCGACGGCAGCATAGCGTTGATTTTGAGGCCAATAGAGCTCCATTGATTTGATTTGTGGTATAGACTACATTTCAATGTCGAGTTAAACTTTGCATAGACCTCTCTCTTTTCCATCTCTTTGTAGTTAAATTGTACCTGACCAGAGCCCTGATTTTGGATACTCATATGATTACTGCTCGAAGAATTTTTGCCTTCATTGTATCCAGGAGGAGTTCTTGCACGCGTGGCATTGCAAACGATAAGAGGACACGCAAACAGGAAATGTTTGCGAGCTAATTGTGAACACCTTTAAGTAGGTCGCCCTCGTTAACGCCTCGCAGCGTGTGGAATCCAGCCGCAGAGGCGTCGCCGCCGGCCACCGCTATTCGGCTCCCGAGGCGGCCGGTCTCGGAAGCGCGCAGGACCTGAGCTGCATGCCACGCGCGATTACATCGCTATTACACAATCAGCTGAGCGAAGAAACAGCGCACGCGACGCGGCGAATAAGCGCGCGTCTGCGCCAGATGTCGACGTGTGAGAGGAACGACTCAATCGACACGTGGTCGGCGGCAAGCGCCCTTGTGACGCCCAGATAGTGAAAAACAGCCAACGCAGCGGTGGTTTAATGAAGACGCATCGTCGCCGTATAGCCAAGCGTGCCACTTACTATCTACGTGCGACGACACCTTCGCGTCGTCGATCTTTCAATCGCGCCGCCCTGTCATGTCCGCTCAAGGGCAGAAGTTGTTGCGTCATGCCGAGCTCGAAAGCGGATACGCCATCGACCTCTCGCGCATGTCTTCTGCTTGTATACAGGGCCGCTCAGTTTGAAACGGAACACGCATGCGCAGCAAGCATGGCCGACCGCTCTTCCGCGCCTAATGGCGCCCATTCTCCCAGGCTCTTGGCGGCAGCACTTCGCGAAGCGCGGATGGCACACACTCCCCTGTGCCCTTGTAAATAAACACGACCCTGTAAATAAACACCACGTCACAACTGTACTCTTCTCTAACACGCCCTGTTCAGATGTCCATGTGCGCGATGAAACTTATACGAGCTAGAAATTAAGTGTCAAGCAGTATACTGTAACCGCTCAAACTTACGTGCGCCACAAAGTGTGGCCGAAATCCTCCAAGTACCTCATCAAGGAGTTGTCTACCCCATGGAAACTGCATGACGTAGCATTCAGCTCACGGTACTTGCCGAGACCAAAGTTCAGCGCAATAGCCCCCTCGGCTGCCGGACAACCCGACAATTGCGTGAGAACAACTAAGGTGTCTTCTGGTAGACTGTACAGCGATGCACAACATTCTGAGTGCCCCTGTACATCCGTGTGGCTGCATGAAGTCAGCAGGGGTCAGTAGACAACTAGCTGAAGCGTATTGACCTCGCCAAGTGTTTCTCGATGAAGATAAGAAAAAATTACAAAAACGGGGGTCCTCACTTTTTCTCATTTGAAAGGCCCAAGAAGAGGAAGTGAGCTACGCGAAAATATTGATCAGTCTCTTATTTCCATTCATTTGGCACTCGATAACGTTGACCGTGATTCACGTGTAGCTATGCGAGAAGTTGCTGTATCGTTATTTCCCCGAAAGCCGTGAAAAAAAAAAAAGCCAGCAAGCTCACTGCTGTCGCTACATGAAGGCGCAGTGTGAGGCCGAACTAGCCTGACCGATGAATGCAGTTGCGACACAGCGGTATCCCCCCCCCCCCCCCCCGATTTATGCGCATTGTTCCGGACAGGTAACGGCACAAAGTGTCCAGTCCACAGAACATGAAGTCGTAATTAAAGCGGACCCGTCCCGCGCCGGGGCGCTAATACACCGCAATTTGGAATTAATTACTCGGCACTTACGGAGTACATCGAGATGGGAACGATATATGGGGCGCCTCTCGGGCCAGCGATCGAGACAAGCCACGAGGGCCCTTGCACAACGCGCGTACACAAATCCGCGCTGTGTTGGCCAGACTAAGGCGAGCGTGTACAGGGACGAATTTCCGTCCTGCAATTACAGCGGCCGCCGGGGCGGCTCCGACTGATCACTCACCAGGCGCCACCGGACGCAAACTAAGAAAAGCGTACGAGGGCGCTATCTCCGAGGGTATAACCTGGATTAAAAGGACACAAGAAGCGTGCCTCCGGTATTTGGAGCGTTCTCCGAGGTCCTCGCACCGAGTAATGGTCTGCCAAAACAAAGAAGACTGCTGCAGGGCCGGAATTTAAAGGAGGCGGTGCCGCAAAAGCAGGATGCTCTTGCTGAGGGGAAGGGAAGCGAGTTGCAGCACATTCGCAAGACGACTCAATCCGTCATGGGAGCCGAAAAGCGCCTTTGGACACGGCGGAGGAGCGCTTGCCATTCGATGCGTGTACGGATGCCCGCGGTGACGTTGCGAAATCAACTGGTTTCTTCCATCGCTGAGCTTCGTCGTTGTCGGTCGTAATGGAAACGTCGTCGCCCGGCCACGCCGAGGTGACGCGGCGCGGCAGGCAGTGCGATGGAGGGAGCCTGCAGCGCCGCTTTTGGAGACGACGCCGGGCGACACATTCTCGCAGGAAACTGGTAGCCAGCAGCGCGTCCGGGGAGGCTATTAGGTATATGTTCCCTAGCAGCATGCGAACTTGAAGAGGCGCGCGTTGGCGCCTCCGACGCGACCAGGTAATTTTCGATAGCGATCGAATTTGTCGACCGTTGGTAAGGGTCACAGCGTTGTTGTTCTTTCAAGAGTCTGTGCACACATATTGATGAACAGCACGGCAGGCTCCTTTACGCGCTTCAAAATGGCACCTGTATGTGTGTAAGAGAGAGACAGACCATTCTGCCTGCACGCTAAGTTGTACTGGCGTATTACGCCAAAAATCAGTAGGCCAAGAGTAGCCCACACTGAACACAACACTGAATTTCGGGAACCGCTAAAGCTTTCTGTTTATCTTTTCTGTTTTGATCGTTCCTCACATGGGCTGCATTTCTGAACGACTTATGCTCTTGGCTTTGTCGTAATGCTAGACAGCTGGATAGCACAGTCTAGCCACCACTGCTAACTTGTGACTGTTTTGAAAAGTGGGAAATCCTTAAATTTCCAAGCAGTCACGTCATCTTGACAGAGTTTAATACGACCGAACTTCGTTTGCACCATCAGTTATAGATCAGTGTAACCGACACCTACAGGTGTCTTAGCATCCATTTAAAGTTTATGTTCTGATAGTCCACTCGGGCAAAACAAGTTTCGTCTGCGAAGTCTCTCACACTATATTGTCAGCAGTGAAACTTAACGATGCCCAGCTCTTTACCATTGCTCGAAGCATCACTATAGTTGCCCCTAGACTGCTACACGTTACAGATATCGCGAACGTCGTAACGTGCAGAGTCCGCCAGATCTACTGCTCGAAAAACAAGTGTAATACTTTGTTTCCAGAAGACAGTATATAGTGGGCCACTTCTCCATTTCGTTCCACTGCCGACGGCACGAAAAACAAACGCAACTCCAACGCCGAATGCTCAGGCATTCTCGCGAAATCAGAGCAGAGGAAAAGCCTTTGAGGAACTGCGGGCCCTGCCCGCATACCTACGGCACATCTGCCACTGTACGCAGACTACACGGGCCCCACAGATGACATCGACGGCGACTCCACTATGGCAGAACTAAACATGGCATTATTCCAAAACAATAGGATGACGGCGCAGGGGCTTGACGCTATCGCGTGCACTCTTCTGCGCGACCTGTCCGACGCAGACAAAAAAACGGTGCTCTCTCTCATATAAACGAAGATTGGAACACGGGCGCCATTCACAGACGAATGGAGAACATCACGCATTGCCAAGTTGCCAAAAGCAAGAAAAGAAGCCACGCTTGCCAACCTCAGACCAATAACCTTAACTTCTTGTGTGACCAAAACAAGGGAACAGCTTGCGAGGAGGCCATTACAGATACTGGAGCAGCCTTGTTGGTTGTAGGAATGACTTGAGAGGAACTGCTGGATTTGTCGGTGGTGTCTTTAATCTCTGGCATCCTCGGCAGGTTTGGACGTAGCACCGTGCAACGTCTGCGGACCGTCGTAGCCAATACCGTTTGTGTTGAATGCGGCGAAGGGTGCGGGTAAACCCGAAGTGTCCAGATGTTAGTTCATCGTGGAAAAAAACTGCACATTTTCTTGTAAGCTGTCAAGAATGACGAGGAAGTATGCAGTGTTGCTGGGGGCGAAGTTTTTCTATACGACGATGCCATTTTAAAGACAGAAAGACGACAAACACGGTAACCATGTGGGCTAGTTGGTGTACTTCAGACATAACTTCACCAGCGAAAGCACGAGACACCAGGAGAAGAACAGCGTTGTCCTGTGTTCTTATTCTCCTGGTGTCTCGTGCTTTCGCTGGGGAAGTTATGTCTGAAAAAAGACAAACCGCATTTGGATGAAGAAGCCTTGCTCTCCAGGTACTGGACGAGACGCTGTAGCTCAGGGTACGAGCGCTGTTGTTGCGCGAAGTAACGGTGCTTTATCATCGTTATCGCAGCAGCAGCCTGACTGCGCCCACTGAAGGACAAAGGCCTTCCCTATATCTCTATAATTAACCCTGTCCTGTGCCAGCAGCAGTTACCTCATCCTCGCAAACTTTTTGATCTCATCCGCCTTACTAACATTCTGCCGGCCCCTGCTGCGCTTTCCTTCTCGTGGAATCCAGTCCTTTACTCCTAACGAACGTCCGTTGTCTTGCCTACACTTTAGGTGCCCTGTACAAGCCAATTTCTTCCTCGTTATTTCAACTAGGATGTGATTAACCCGCGTTTGTTCCTTGAACCACTCCTCAGTCTTCCTGTCTCTTAACGTGGCACTTATCATTTCGTTTTCATATAGCTCGCTGCGTTGTCCTCAATTTAAGTCGGACCCCTTTCGTTAGCCACTGCGTTTCTGCCCTATATGTGAACACCAATAAGACACAGCTGTTATATACTTTTCTCTTGAGGGATATTGGCAAACTGCCATTTATGACCTGGGAGAACCTGCGAAATGCCCTCCACCAAATTCTTATTCTCCTAGTTAGTTCACTCTCAGGATCCGGATCCGCGGTCACAAACTATGTAGACGTATTCCGTTACCACTTCAGGCACCTCGCTAACAATTAATAACTGTTGTTCACTTCCGAGACTGTAGAACATTACTTTGATTTTTTGCGCATAAATTTTTTGAGCCACCGTCCCGCTCTGCCTGGCTAAACCATTGATCATGCGTTGCAATTAATCCCCTGAGTGACTTAGCAAGCAATGTCATAAGCGAATCAAAATTAACTAAGGTATTCTCCATTAACTGTTATCCCCAACTGTACCCTACCCACGCCTCTGTATACCTCCTGTAAACAGGTGGTGAATAGCATTGGAGACGTCGTGCAGTATTTCCGTAATGCCTGCATGACTGCTGGGGTTTCGACTGAACCAAACGCTTTCGCGTAATCCATGAAGGGTATATAAAGGAGCTTGGTTCCATTCTGTGCATTTCTGTATCACATGATGATAGGGTGAAGCCTGCCTGACCATTTGGTTTATTGAAGTCTGAGGATGTCCCGACTATATTAGTGATCACCTTAGCAAATACCTTGTAGGCAACGGACAGTAAGCTGCTAGGTCTGTAATTTTGCGGGTCTTTGACGTCTCCTTTCTTATGGATTAAGATAATGTTTGCGTTCTTCCAAGCTTCTGGTACGGTCGAGATCATAAGGCATTGCGTATACAGGGTGGCTAGCTTTTCTAGCACCATCTCCCCTCCGTCCTTCAACAGATCTGCTGTTACCTGATCCTCGCCAGCTACATACCCCTTAGCCTTGCTCCTAATGCTTTTTGACTTCCTCTTTCGTTACTGGCGGGATGTCCCATTGCTGTATGCTACTGCTCTCTCTTATTAACGTCCTGATTACATTCGCTACTGCACATATTTATGCAGAACTCTTCGGCTACTTTAACTGCCTTATCCATATTGCTAATGACACTGCCCTGTTTGTATAGTAACGCATACGTCTGATTTTTGCCTATGCCTAGTTTTCTCTTCACCGCTTTTAGGCGACCTCCGTTCTTTAGGGCATGCTCGATTTTATCCATATTAATGATGACGATGAAGATGATTTTTTATGGCGCAAGGGCAGCCTTGGCCAAAGAGCGCCATGGCACAAGGTAGTTTTTCATTTCACAAGGTGGGGGCGGGGGGGGGGGGAAGGTCAAAGACCCATTTCCCAAGCACTTCGCCCTAAAGAAGCCGAGCATTGTGTACCCATTGTATCACCGGTGGGTACACGGCGGCACTGAGGATTGAACACTACACCTCCCGCATGCGAGGCGGATGCTCAAACCACTAGGCCACCGCTGCGGTGCCTAGTGGTTTAAACTTTGTTATGTCAGTTACCTTCCGCTTATTGATTAACACTGATAGCTGCACCAAATCTGTTATGTCTGTAGGGCTTGATGCTTTCATGCTTTGGCGTTTCTTAATCGTCTCGTGAGAGAGCTTGCCGATATTCTGTCTAACCATCCTCCTTAATAATTGCCGTAATAACCATCCGTAATAATAGCTGGGAGATTATCGTTCATTGCTTGAACATTAAGGGTGTCGTCTCAGTTAAAAACTCACTGAACCCACTGGTGCTTGTCCGTCCCAAAAAGGAGTCGTCATCGTTATGTTCCTCTTTCATTTCATTTCTCCATTCTGCCCGCTATCCTTTATTCCAGCTGCCCCAGCTCAGGTGCTTCAGTATCGATGGCAGATGCCGGGGCTAGCAAAAATCTTTTCCTTCCTTTTTACTATTATTTTAATAAACAACCGCTACCACCACCATCGTTATGTTCCCTCGGCCTGTCGACAGGGACTCGCGATAGGCAGTCGTTATCGGTATGCTTGTGTCCAGATTTGTAGACGACGGTTATTTCGAACTCCTGGAGGTGCAGGCTCCACCGAGCGAGGCGGCCGGAGGGAACCTTCAAACTGGCAAGCCAGCACAGCGCGTGATGATCGCTGACTACCTTGAATAGTCGTCCCGTACAGGTATAAAGCGGAATTTCAACGTAGCTCACATGATGGCGTGGCACTCCCTCTCGGTCGTCGAATAGTTAGCCTCGGCCTTGGGCGCGGACTGCAAGCGTATGTGATTACTTTCTCCGGTGCGTCGCTTTTCTGAACGAGGTCGGCGCATAAGCCCACGCTGCTTGGGTCCGTATGAATTTCTGTCTTGGCGCTTTCATCAAAGTGCCCAATGACCGGAGGGGACTGTAAACGACACTGAAGTTGCTCGAAAGCTTCCGCTTGTAGCACTTCCCATTTAAATGGTCCGTCTGCCTTTGTCATCTGGGCCAGAGGTTCGGCAATGCGGGAAAACAAATCGTCGGTAATATGTGCACAGTCCGAGGAACCTGCAGACAGCTTTCTCGTCGGCCGGCTTCGGAAAAGTGCGACACATGTCTTCTGCGGGTCTGGGTTTACTTCATCCTAGTACAATATGGCCCAGAAAAAGCAGTTACTCATGCAGGAAGAGGCACTTCTCAGCTTTCAAGATTAGCCCGGAAGATTTGGTTGCTTCCAGCCCTGTTCGAAGCATTTTCAGGTGGTCGTCAAAGTTGGAGACGAAGACAACGACGTCACCTAAGTACTTATACTAGACACATCTGTCACTTCAGAGCTGCCAGCACTGTATCCATTATCCGTTGGAACGTCGCTGGCGCGGAACAGTGTCCAAATGGTATCTCTTTCAGCTCTAAGAGGCCACCCGGAATGATGAATGCGGTCTCCTTTCGGTCTCTTTCATTAACTTCAATGTGTCAGTAGCAGCTCTTAAGGTCCATCAAAGATAAGTACTTGGCGCCGCTGAACCGGTCGTGTATGTCGTCGTTGAGGGGAAGGGGATAGACATCCTTCTTTGTTATGTTCAAACGGCTATAATCAACGCAAAACCGAAGTGTGCCGTCTTTCTTTTTCCCCTGAACAACCGGTGCCGCCCACGAGTTCTTCGGTGGCTGGATGACGCCGTCGCGAAGCATTTCTTCGACTTGATCACGGATGGTGTAGCGTTCTCGCGGCGATACCCGATAGAGGTTTCGGCGGAGAGATCGGGCGTGTTCGTCGTTTACCATGCGGTGCTTATATAGCAACCGGCCTTTGCAGGACCTTTGTAAGAAGACGACTAAAAGCACTCGCTTCTGGTCCTGTCTTGGATTCGGTCTTGTCTGTTCTGGGGCAAGGTGGTCGAAAGTTAGGCGAGTCATCGGCGGATCGATCGGAGAGGGCGAAGACGTTTCGAATGTCTGCCAATTTGTCCTGGAAAGCAATCGTTGTGCCTTTGTTCAGTTGTCGGTATCCTTCGCTGAACTAAATTACCAGAACCGGAGCCTGTCCATCTTGGAAACAGGCGATGCCTCTTGCGATGACGAGTCCACGGTCTAAGAGTAACTGTGTCTTTTTCTGGAAGGTGCCTCCGACGGTCTCGATATCACCGTCACCCACGGAGACAATGACGATTTATTGAAAAGGAACACAGGAAATATAATCTCTTTACAACCAAGAGCGCGCATGGGCGGCACCAACAACACTGATAAGCTGACAACTTCAGTCATGGTGATCAAGGTACAATAGTTCACAGTCATTAACGAGGAGGGATGGGATGCTTACGCATGTGTCGCGGTTTTTGTGAATATGAAATGCTTCGCTGATTTCTCTAGCTTGATCTTTGCGATTTTACAGGACCTTAGTATCGCTAAAGAGTGGAGTACATGGTTCTGCGGTAGGCCTTGAGGTGTTACGACGGCATTATTTGTAGTGCAAGGCTAGGTTTGAGGAAGGGGGCCCCTCCAAAGAAGTGTTGTGTTCACACAGACAGGTATAAGCCTTATGCGAATCCGCCATGTTAGAGGATAGCCTCCGATATCGCAAACGGATCTGTGTACGGGCGTCGCGCGCGCTCGTGTTTGTTGCAGCTCAGGGTGGCCACTTATTGCTCCGTGCCTTGCTGTACACAGAACGGCCACAAGGACGCTTAGAGAGAAATGTAAGGGTGCTTGATTTGGGCGCAATTCTGTTTTTCGTCCGCAGTGACTGACATTAGCGGCAGAATGTTGCAGCACCGTCGCCATGTGTTCATCAAAAGCATCGCTCGACACATCTGACACGCACAGCCAGCGGACAGAGTCTGTAAGCACCGAGGCCAGCCTGTCCATCTGCACTGAGCTGATCTCAGGTGCACTGGCATCCACGCACAGGGCTTGGCTTCTTGAAAGCCCATACCAACGGCGGCAGACCCTTCCAACTTTGCATAGGTGAGAGAACAGCCTAAAGATGTGCAGAAGTACCACGTCGGGCAGTGCATCTGCAAAGAACGCTGTCATTGTACTGGTTCCACGTACAAAAAAAGAACACATTACTTTATCGCTAGGTCGCAAAAATGATTGGGACGAAGAACATTTTGTAGGGACGACGAAAATAGTCATAAAAAGGCTCCTTTGTTTCACTGGGGTATTTAAGTTCTGCAAATACCGGCCTCGCAAGGGGCAATCATGGTCCGCTGTCTTGGTGCGGCCTCGGTTGCCGCTCAACGGCTCCACGCGTGGTTAGTTTTCCGCCCGAACATTTGTTCTGCTTCGGCAAGGCCAATGACGGAAACACAGGCGAATGCAAGTGGGTAGCCTGAGCACCCGTCGCACAAAGCGTTTGCGCTACACGATGTCAAATCATTTCTGTTCTCGTAACGTGTTTGACTTTTCGTGCGTAATTCTTGTTCCGGATAAAATTATGGAAAGGTGGCTATTTGGGAAGCGACGGCTTGCTCGCAGGTAGAGGTTTCATACTGCACCGCAAGCAGCGTCTGCTACACGGCCGGTTGGCCGCGTGAATTTCTCGCTCTGCTATCGCACCTGTCAACACTGCCCAGAAATGTGAACAGTAGTGCGATGATCAAGTAGCTATCACAGGAAGACAAGATATTTCGGAGTTGTTTACATTGTAAAGAATGCGTGGTCACTTCTGTTCAGTGGCGGCGGCTCAGTGGTTATGGAGAACGTAGAGCATGATGTAGGCGCTTGGCAAAAAATAAATAAAAAAGAACCACGAACAGTACGTAACAGGCATGCAAGTAAGCTGCCGCTGTCCAAACGGAGGGGTTTTAAGCACTGGGCAAACAAACGATTATCGCATCAAGTTTGTAACGCAGAGGATGGGTGCGAGTCCGCTCTTTTCAGCAACGCCTGGACACGTAAGTGTTAGTAGTAATATTCTGCCAAACATTACGGGAAATGGAAAATTATTTTTTGGGGAAAGGGAATGGCGCACTCGTGGAGGGCTCCGGAATAATTTCGACCACCTGGGGATCTTTAACGTGCACTGACATCGCACAGCCCATGTGCCCCTTTCGCGTTTCGCCTCCATCGAAACGCGGCCGCCGAGGTCCGGTTCGAACCCAGGCACTCCGGATCAGTAGCCGAGCGCCCTAACCACTGAGCCCCCACGGGGGGTAAACATTACGGCCGACCATGTTTTGCTACCGCTCGCCTAAAGCGTCTTTCAAACGCACACGACACGCTATCGCAGCAACAGCTACCTAACAGCAGCAACCGAAGTTCGCAAGAAATATTTAGCAGGAAACGAAAATTGTACTTGCCTCGTGCATTTCTTCGTCTTTAGCGTCGGCAGGCTGACATAGGACTCTGTACAAAACTTGTAGCTGCGTTCCCGGTGGCGTTCCGCATGTGTTTTGGACGCATAATACGTGTCTGCAAAGTCGCTTGGACACGTTGGCAGGAACAGGTAAGTCAACTGGCCACTCATCACACATTCTGTACCCTCAATTCGCCAGGAAAACAACTTTTCGACGAGTACTTGCCGCAAGGAAGCAATCGCAACACGAGCATCAAGCTAAATATCTAGGAATCTTATATCTAGGAATTGTAGCTCATTCCTGTCCGGTATTTTGAAGGTGGATTTTAAGCCTTGTCCACAATCCTCAAAAATCCTTAAAATGCTGTTTATCTGTCAGTGTAAGTCACCGTTCTCAACATAAACAAGATAATCATCCACATGCCTGAACACCTGTTTTGTTCGGGAGCCGAAAATACTTTCAGTGGCCTTATCGACATAAGTAAGAAAAATATTACTCAGTACCGGAGCCACTTTCGACCTTACATCCCCCAGATTTTTGAGTAAACAGTCTGCCTTGCAATTCAACAACACTAGCTTTAAGATAAAAAGACAACTCTAAAAAGGCTCCCAAAGAGATTCCGCATTTCGAAATAAATTCTTCCCCGTCTTTTATACATTTGCTGACACACTGTAGAAGGGTATCGTGCGGAAGAGAGTAAAATATGTCCTGTACGTATATGCTAAACACAACGGCGGATAATGGCACTTCAAATATTCAACAACCGCCAAAGAATTATATACTAGAAGCGGATCGTGTATTGGCCAAAGAGCACAGGTTCCTTTGTAAAACAATTGAGACCTCATATCAAATATATGCGCATCAGCCGAGAAACAGTCAGAGCTTCGCGGCAATATATTGTTTGATATCCTGCACCCACTACGTTTCAGCACATCCTATAACACTATAGCTAAACAGGCAAGTTGGTTACACATTTTTGAGGGCAACAGCGCGAAAGAGAGGAGAGGAAACACAGGACGAGCGCTGACTCACAACTGAACTTAATAAGCTTCAGTTGTGAAACAGGAAACATGACCAATACAAAGGAATCGCGGCCAAACAAACCCACGTGTTGCTACGTGGGGTCAAGATGCACAACTTCACTACCCTGCAGGAAAATGGAGGCTTGCTGACGCCCAATCTTGATTTTTTTCTTCAAGTGGTACGCTTCGCTAAGCTCTCTTGTTAGTCGGGCTGTGTGCTTGAACATACATCACAATAGTTAAACGACGGAAAGCAAGATTCGCACTCTCGGTAATGGTCAGCTAGATTAGCGGACCGAGTTGAACCCAAAGAATTTCCATGTTCTTTCAGACGTCTGTTGATACACCACCCCGCCTGTCCAATGTATGCTTGACCGCAAGAAAGAGAATTTTTCAAACACACTCAGAGCATGGTACAAACTTCCTGCGTGCTTAATCCCGATGGATTCTTGAGAATCTATTCCTTTTTCAGCCTTTTGTAGACAATCGCGCAAATCTTTTTGAGTTGTTTGGGCTGAGAAGACGTTACCTTCACCATACCTCTTGGCCGCATTTTTAGGACTGCCCGAAAGGCCGTGTCGATGTAGGGAAGGACTGTAACCTTTTTTAGTGGCTGTCATTTGTCCGATCCTTGCATCGAAACCGAGGTTTTAAGCTTTTGAACTATCTTTTTGCAACCTGTTATGATCACATCATCCGGGTATCTGTAGTCGGATACAACTCAAGAACGATGCGGCTTTTCCCGGTCAAAGGACCCCCCTCCAGCCAGTGGCGTCGGCCGATTCTTGTGAGCATGATAGCGCGACAATGCAGGGAGTCTAATCCAGGGTTTGACGGAACGCCGTCTGGTCAGGTAGTAGCATGGTTGAATAGGTCTTGGGTCACTGACCAATTGTCATAAAACAGTTGACGTTTCGGAACCCCTACGGGTTCCTTGTTTACAATCGATGCAGGGAGTGGCGGATGAAAGGGGATAGCCCTTTCTCATCATCCCTGCATTGTCACTCGGCTCCCTGCATTGTCACGCTAGCAGATACATGAGGATCGGCCGACGCCATTGGCTGGAGGGGGGTCCCTTGACAGGAAAAAGCCTCTTCGTTCTCGAGTTGTATCCGACTACAGCATCCCCGAGTCTCGTAGCTTGTTCGCAGAAGTTCTGACTTATGATGTGGTCACAGGATTTCGAAAAAGCTGTCTTTAAAAGATGCAACAACAATTCCAATTTTCACTGCTTTAGAATGGCGCCATTTGTAGTTCACAACGATTTGTCCGGCCTTCGCCCTCCCCGTCTTTTCGCCCCCGTCTTTCGCGCTGTTCCCTCTAAAAATCGCTATATATTCTGCATGTATTGCCATATATATACGCAGAAAGTGGCTCTGCTCGCCGTATAGAAAATATTAATTTGAAGCACGTTTTAATACAAGGGCCGTGCTTTCCCGCGTCTTGTCATTTTCGTTGCCTTGGCATTACGGGTATCCATCTCAAAAAGGAACCACTGGAATGGCTGTGCGTTGGTACGGTCTGGTTGTGTGCTGGAATAGCTCCTGTTTCCACCCCGCCATACATCCTAGAACAGCGAGCCTGTATGCGGTGAACATGCAGTGCTTAAGAACTTACACACCGAAATGCAAGCCTCGAGCAACTGCACTCACGCATGCAATATATCGTGAATGATACATGCGGTAGACGTTAAAACGGATGCTTGGGCGAGTTGGTACGACATTTTCCTGAAGAACAGCGCGAACTTGGACACGGACAGAGGGAAGACACACAGACGGGCGCTGACTTGCAACTGAAATTTCATTGCTTGGAGGGCGGAAATAAATAAGTGGCCACCAAAAAACAAAAAGAAGAACAACACTCACATTCATTCATGACACCGAAGAAGGCATCGCTATGTCACTTGCGTGTGGCTAAAAAGTCCAATTCTTTAGATTCTCTAGAGCAGCCCCTCTTTGACAATTTCATCTAAAGAATTGGACTTTTTAGCCACGCGCAAGTTACATAGCGATGGCTTCTTCGGTGTCATGAATGAATGTGAGTGTTGTTCTTCTTTTTGTTGTTTGGTGGCCACCTATTTATTTCTACGCTCCAAACAATAAAACTTCAGTTGCAGGTCAGCGCCCGTCTGTGTGTCTTCCCTCTGTCCGTGTCCAATTTCGCGCTGTTTTTCAGGAACATGCGGTAGAGGTTTCCACGTTTCACAGCGCAGCCCGTTCCTTCGATTGAGCTTCGGGGTTGACTGTTGAGAGCCGCGGTAACCGGAAGGGGGTTACCGTGGAATGAGTGGATAGTTCCCACCAGTAGACATGCATGGCGTGCATGACTAAGCCGTTCAACCATCAACGACGAGAAGTGCAGTGTGCTCGCTCTCTCCTCTCAAGCTCTGCGAGGTGGTTCTAATGGCAGCCGAAATAAAAACAAATAGTCTGAGGCACAGTTCTTTCTGTGGAATTAGCGATTCAGTAGGTACAACCTTTGTCCGTAAAGTTCCGAGACTGAGTCCATTAAAAAAATGCGTTTAACATTGAAATCATTTGTGCAGCACCCGTTCGAAATAGTCTCCTTTGCAGTCTATAAACAGCTTCTAACGCTTATTGAGGTCTTGGAAACAGTTGGAAAACGCTTCTTTTGGTAGGGCTGTCAGCTCCTTTGTCTTGGCGCGTTGAATGGCCTCCACGCTCCCCATCCAGCGACCTTTTAGGTCTCTCTTCACACGAGGAAACAGCAAAACATCGCATGGGGAGAAGTCAGGCGAGTATGGCGGGTGGGGAAGTGCAGTAATGTTGTGCTTGGCGAGAAATTTTGTCACGCTGAGAGCAGTGTGCGGTCTTGCGTTATCGTGGAGAAGGCTGCATTGTCCAGATGCCCATAAATCAGGGTAACGACGTCGCAGTGCATCATGCATGTGTTCGAGCACGCGGATATACAGTAAAACTCCTGATTCACCATCTGCCCTTGTGGGACGAACTCATGGTGTATGACACCTCTGGCATCGTAAAAAACTATCAGCATAGTCTTTGTTTTGGTCTTCTGTCGTCGCACCTTTCTCGACGCCGGAGAGCTTGTGGACCGGCATTCGGCGCTCTGCCTCTTTTTTTGAGGATCGTATTGAAAACACCATGTTTCGCCTTCAGCAATAATGCTGTCGACGAATGCAGCATGCTTCTCTGCCTCGGAGAGCAAATCAGCGCTCACTGATGCCCGCGTGTCCTTCTGGTCTGTGTGAGGGAGTGCGGCACAAGTCTGGCATTCAGCTTTCGTTTCCCCAAGTTCTCACGTAAAATTGGGCGGCACGTTGTCTTACTAATGTTGAGAGCATCTGATAGTATGTGGACTGTAATGGTGCGGTCTTGCTGTAGTATTTCCTTGATCCGAGCCGCATTGTTTTCATTCCGTGAGGTTGAAGGGCGCCCCTGCCTTGTGTCGTCTTCCACCGACGTTCTCCCCGAAACGAACCTTTTGTGCCACTCGAAAACTTGCGCCCGCGATAATGTCTCGTTGGCGTAAGCGCCACGAAGGAGCCCATACATCTGTGTGGCTGTCTTGCCAAGCTTCATACAGAATTTTGTTTACACGCTGTTCGAGGTGGACGTCCGTCTCTCCACATTCATTCACAGTAGAATGCGCAGACGACTAGTGACAACATATTTTCTACATGCGCAGACGACTAGTGACAACATATTTTCTACATTTAGTGCCATCTATCGGCTGCCCCAGCAATTAACATATATAGCTCAGGTTAGTCCTAAAAGATGGCGCTACGCATACGCACCAACATTTGTTTTGGGGAATCATGTCTAGAGAAGAAAATAAATCAGTCTCGAAACTTTACGGACAAAGGTTGTACAAGCGCCTCGATCGTCTCAGCGCCGCCGGCGCCAGTGTCTAGTGACTCCGTTCCTCTCCTTGATAACTGTTCCTACTGCTTTGACGACCGGCTACGCGGAACCCCGCAGAGCTGGTGAGAGTCTCTTCGGGACCCGGCTAGCGCCAGGTGCGGCTGCAGCCCCACGGGAAGACCCCGCGCCCCGCCGCTGGACAATCTGGTTCCAGGCGACGAGGCGAGTTCAGCAAACGCGCGCTCCGTCACCTCTCTCCGCAAATGCTCGGGGGTGGCTTTGCCCCAAGAATGCGGCGCGCACGGGAAGACCCGGCCGCCATTCTTAGGGCTTGCAAGCGTTCGCCGCCGTTACCGCCAAAGTCGCGCCCCTGCACCAGCCGGTAAGCCGGCAGTGTTTCTTGCGTAGCCTTCTACTTCAAAGGAGTACTGTGCCTCGTTGATGTTTTGTAGCTATAGCTGGCCCGCTGTGTGTATTATTTGCAAGTGTAATAAATACCATATGAGTGCTCACGCTTTGTCGTCCCTTTCCTTTGTTCCCTCGAGTAGGAACCCCTCCGCGGCTAGCGAGAGAAGACGCTGCAACCGCGAAGTGGAGTGCGGGGCGGAAGGCTGCTCCCGCCATACTTCCACATAATCTGTGACACATAATGTCAGCAGGCACGCTTACTCGCTTAATGTTATACCATACGCCTAGGTGGCGCGCCTCCTGCTTGTGACGTCCTGCACGACGCCCCATTGTCTGTCTCTGCCACCGTGAAACAGTGTTTCACCGGTGGGTATGACAAAAATGGTTATTTTAAGCCCGCAACACGAAGATGTCATGCTGCGACATAATCAGGGCATTCTGCGTTTTTTTTTTTCATGAATTTGAGCCGATAGTTTGCACGCATTTGTTACCACTGTTAAACGAGAGAGTATTGCTTCGTGTTTGAGCTGCGCGTCTCAAGCTATGTAAAATGAGTTGATGAGTGAATCTTGCGGTCAAGCTTTGAGTTTATGGCTGACGCGTCCCCTGTGCTCTGAGCCAATTTCTTCTAGATGGAAGATGCTGATACAAAATAGATTCACTGCATATTTTACCCCAATCACCGTCCTATAATTAAACTGAACGCCAGGGGCGCCTCCTAATTCACACAGTCTTCCGTCACACATAAATTTTGGTCGGCTGTGAGTAACAAGACTCCCATGAGTAACTAAATACCGTAATTAAAATGACAGGGAATTACAAAAAAGTCTACCAGGAGCGTAGCCATGAGATAGCAAAGGCGAGATCATACTAAAGGCAAATTTTAATATTATTTATGTTACTCTTTCACAAGTATGTACGAGCCCTATTTATAGAATAAATTGAGTGAAGAAACAACGGACAGTGATCGAAAACGCAGGCCGTCCGTTATGCAGCGCATGTTCAAGATTAAGTCTAAGGCCCGCCCGAGCTGTCTTCACTGCATCTGTCTCTGAGACAAGGCTAGTGGAAGACGGGGGGGGGGGGGGGGGTCACGAGCATTTAGTCGCACAAAGTAATGATTAAGGCTGATCCTTCCATGACGACATACACGCGATTAAACCTGCAAGCCTCTGCCTCTCATCTCGTCCCCAGTGTCGGCAGAGTCTATGCGCCGTAAGTGGACTCATTAAATTTGGGACCCCATCAAGTCTCGAAACACGTATAAAAGCCGGTGCGTTCCATTTGGGGGTGAGGTGTGTGTGCACGGCATGTCCTAGCCAGCGCCGCAGGCTTCGTCGGCGCCGTCGCGAGGCCTGCCTCGGGGTGAAATGCACGTTTCCCACGGTGCCCACCACTGTAGGTGCCTGCAGGGGAGAAAAACTGATTGCGGCGACGTGCTTGACATCTCGAAAGGACGATCGTCGCCGCACCCCGTTATTACAAGGTCCCGTTCCTCGGACCACCACCGGTGAACACATGTAGAGCTTTCCACCTCCTCATCATCCACCGCCACCTCGAACCCGCACCAGCTTATGTGCGCACGTCTTCGGAAATGGCGCCTTGTCTGCTCATCGGCTCTTCCTCCGACGCTGCTTCTTGTTCGCTTTTTCGTGACGGACCGCGGCAACTATAACGGCCGTAAAAGTTATCCGCGCCTTGGCTTATTATTTGCTATTAGCGCAGGATTTGGCACGCTTGGGTGACCTTTCGCGCGTGATGCATCTTTCCTTTCTTAACCTTTATTTCCTACCTTTCACTTCGTGCGCAAAATGCAGGCCGACTGCAACACGGCGCTAAGTCTTCTGCGTGGAGGCAGTTTTTCGGCGGCAGGCCAATAAAGCAGGTTCTTCTTTTTTGACCTAACAGATGTGTCCCCACGGGATCAGCTGCGTCGCAAGCTTCGGGGAAGGCTTCTTTAAAGGCTGCACGGAAGCTGAGCAGTGCCATCAGCTTATGGCGCCCAGCACGTAAGAGTCGCTTAAGCAAATTACGTGTCATCTAATAATCACGGGTTGTTACGAGAAAGCTGAGCTGCTCTGCCGTCTTACCGTGAGAAACTAAGCAATCGCCTCGCTCCCAGGTTTGCACGCCCTTTGTAAAATGCCCAAAGTTCTGAAAAAACTCCCTACTGCATGAACGATGTATGCAGTCAGTGGGCAGGGGAATATATGAGGTGTACAAATGGTTTATCAGAAATTCTGGGTGTAGCATTAAAGCTAATGCATTAGAGTTGTCATTAGATAGCATTAGAGTTGTCCCGCCAATACCCCAGCGATGGTCGATCTCATGAAATTCGCTGATTGGTCGAGAGAGCTCACGTGATCATGTGACGTCATCACAACTTGTCCAGCGGGTTGTGAGCAGCCTAGTTTTTTAACAAACTATAGATAGAGAATCGAAAACAAAAATCAGAAAAAAAAACTTAGAAGGGTTCAACTCTGCTGGGCCAAATGCCGAGCGATAGCTCCGGTGATATGACACAACGCTGGTTTCAGTGTTACATTATTACTTTGCCCGGCCGGGAGCGTTGGCTCTGGGCGACCGGGCGTTGCATCGAACACAACCAGCGTTCCGTTGAACTCATCAAAGTGCACCGGCTTTTTATGCAGAGTCTAGTTTCATGCCCTGCACATGTGATGCCGGCAGACGCTTTCCCGCCCCTCTCGATCAAGGTGAGTGACGTCACGGAGGGAGTACGCAGCACACCTGGGATGACTCCTTTCCTCCTCTCCGCAACGGGGCGACGGCGACGCGCATCTGCTGGGATGCTGCTGTCGTCATCCTCCTCTCTGCGGCGCGCGTGGCTAAGTGACTACCCTCTCCACTCCTCTCCACAGCAGTTAGCACGCGCGGCGTACTTTACTGAAAACACGTGTGGCTGTTTAGAGGTCAAATTGCGGAGCCAGAGGTCGTACGCTGAAACTCACTGGAGGTTGGTCATGATAGGAGTAGAGCTATCGGTCTAAAAAAAAAAGTGATATGTGCTAACGTCGGCCTCGTCGCAGCTCAGCGGGTACGTACTACTCCAGCTAGCAGTCCGAATATCGCGGTTGATGGGCCCACAGTTGCAAAGAAGTTGATGCAAACATACACTGAAGTTTCAGCAGAAACTGCAACATATGTGAAATCTAATGCTACCACATTCCACGCTTTAGGTGACATACGCGTTCAAATATTTATTTTTTGTTATTGCTGTGATTGTTATTTTTTAAACACTGCTATAATGGAAATGTTTTCCAACTGCGACTACGACGGCTGATTGATTGGATTGAATTCGGTTGAAATTTTATTCCGCAACAAACGAATGTCGTCAGGTAAAAAAGCTGTAAGAACAACTTCAGGAGCCGTTACCCCGTCAAGCACGCAGGGTGTACCATGAGCGGGCTCGGGAACAGTCGGTCGAGCAGCATGCCGTATGCGCTCCGTTTCTTCATACTACAGGTTGGCGACAGCCCTCCTTTATATGCTAAGCGAAGTAATGATCCCTTTTTGATTCTGTTCCCGTGCCCACGGGATATTTGAGAAATCTTGTATTTGAGTGCTTAGATCTTCGTTTTCTTCTCTTAAGATCTGGGGATGGTGAACAAAACCCTTGTCCTGGAACACGGCGAAACCCGAATGATGGCAGCTCTTAATAATAATAATAATTGTTTTTTGGGGGAAAAGAAATGGCGCAGTATCTGTCTCATATATCATTGGACACCTGAACCACGCCATAAGGGAAGGGGAAAGGAGGGAGTGAAAGAAGAAATAAAATACTGCGTCCGAGGGCACCAGCTCACTGGAGCATCGCGAGATTATTTGACTGCTTACAGAACTTAACGCCGCCTCAGAACAAGAAACAACTCGACAGATCTACGAATTAGTCAAAAGCATGGAAGGCATCAAAGAATGCCACAGGAGGATAGACACAAAGCTCGATGACGTATGAAAACGCCTTTCATTCGTAGAACAAAAGGCGCTCACAAATGATGCACTCCAGACAGAAATGGCTCAAACAGCCTCTACTCAAACAAATCTGACAAGCCCGTACGATTCGCTGATAACACGCGCTAAAGAATGAGAAAACCAATCTCGGAGGGAGAACTTAATTTTCCATAGGATTCCTGACGCCGACGAAACACGGACAGAAACTGAGGTGAGGCTCCTTTCAGCGTTATCAAGCTGTACAAATTACAACTTGAGTTCTGATGGTGCCGAGCGTGTGCTCAGGGGTTAGGCCGTTATGAAGAATCTCGATGCCGCCCAATTATAGCGAAGTTTAACAATTCTAAAGTAAGGGAGAAGTTATTCTCTGCGCGGTCTAGTTTCAAGGAAGATGATGTCACTGCGTCTGAAGATTTTCCCCCCGAATCTAGGCTCAAGCGCAAAAAGCAATTGCAGTACGCCATTTCACTGCCGCACCAACGCCAATTTAGTTTTAAATATAACAGGTTGTTCATAAACAAAAAGTGCTACGTCTACGACCATGTGAATGACACTATGAGAGAAACAAAGAATCGCCCCGCTCAATCGCCGCACCCCACATCGAAACCTCCGGAATCATCACCTCCAAGATAGCGGTGCTCAAGAGACAGTGGTGTTTTCACGCGTAACTTATCGGTTCTCTACAGGAACATCAGAAGCGTACTAAATAAATGTGTTACTCCCCAGTCTGTTATCGACACGTGTGAAGCAGATATCCTTGTTCTCACAGAAACGTGGTTACATATCGATATTGTAGACGCTGAGGCCTTTGAATCTTCTAGCAAATTTAATCTTTACAGGTGCGGCCGCACTTCCAGAAAATGTGGCGTAACACTTAGCGCCGTAAAAAAAAAAAGAATATAACTTTATCATCGATTCACGTCCCTAGCGCATTACAAGCAACATGGGTGTGTATTGAAACCGTGGCTAAAAAACAAATTTTTGTGCTGGTTATAAGCCCCCTAATTCCTTACCTTCCTTTGTTAACGAGTCCCATGATTCTATTAGCTTTATAATTATTAAGTTTCCCACATCGCCGCTTTTTATTTCGGGTGATTTTAACTTCTTAAATCGTCCAATGTTGAGACTGGCACGTAGATTTGTGGTCCCAACACGAGGGTGTTTTTTGGACATGTGTACACTATTTAACTTGTCCCAGCTTGTCACGAAATATACAAGAGTATCCGGTGACGCTAAAAACATTCTTCATTTAGTCCTAACTTACGCGCCTGACTTGTCCTCCGATAAAACGTGCCACCTTTTCTTAAACTTCGATGTGCGAGCCGTTAATAAATCTTCGAAAAAGAAAGCAAATAATCCATGATTATAACAGCACAAATTTTGATGTCATTATTGAAGAATTCTATTCATTTCTAGATATATTTTGACAGCTTCGATACTCGTAGCAGTCAGGAGAACTGGAACATTTCTCTCAGTAAAGTTAAATACTTAACGAACAAATATATTCCGCAACGCACAATATCTTCGAACCCTAAAGCTCCATGGTACAACAAAACCATTAGAAGACTGTCTAACCGTAAAAAACGTCTATGTCGTTCAGCCAAGAAAGTTCGTACGGAACAACATTGGTTGGCATATAAAACTGCCGCATATGCTTACATGTGGAATAGCAGGCCAGGGTCATGTTACCACTGGCCGACCTCTCCTCCTTTCCTCTGATTAAAATTCATTTCTCTCTCTCTTACAATAGTTCCCTCTCCACTGCTAAGTCTAATTTCCTACAAAATAGTCTACCTTCAATGCTTGCTGATAGCCCAAAAATGTTTTGGAATTTTATTAACTCGAATGAGAACTCCACAATTTCGCTAACAGATTCAAATGGCCAAAGTATTACTGACAGTGAATGTCCTACACTACTAAATGAAATATTCGTAAAAAACTTCTCTAGTACTACTCTCTCATGATTTCGAATGCTTTCTGCTTCTTGCTTTAATGAAATATAATTTAAATCTACCTAATCTACAGCATCGCCGGAGAGCCTTCCGCCCTGTGCCTCTCCTTTAAAATTTTTCATCATCCCACTCTAGCAGAAGAATTCATCTCGCCGCCAGCTTACGTTAAATTCTCGCCGCGACCACCATCACAATGTAGCCGTTCCGGCAGGCCACACTGCCTCATTCTCAATGTCGTTTATTCCCAAGACATCACGTGACTGGAACCACCTTCCCGCATCGACAGTAAGCACTGCTGACGTAAATAACTTTGGTTCCACTATATTTAACAAAATTGAACTTGCTAGAATGTGTAACTGTTTACTTCATCGCCTGTAATTATGTTGATAGCGAATTTTTGTTAATGTATGTTGTCATTGTATTAACTCACTCCCGTCAATAATTCTTCAGCCCTGAGGGTATATGTAAATAACTAAATAAATAAATAACAACATGCGGCAGAGAACGTACATATACTTACATTCTTTTATGAGTAAAACTACACAGCACGCAAGAAAACAGACACATTTAACACATCATGACATAAACACAACAAGCAGCAATTTTGATGCAATTTTGGATATTTCATTGTTTGCTTCATGAAGTAGATCTTTTAGAATTGTAGGAAAATTTTTAAAATTTTGTTCCGTAATTTGCTCTACATCTGGTAATGTTTCAATGTTCCAGATAATGAATTTTATAAACTGATGAGTTTTTCTACAACCTTGCTGACTATAGTAAAAATAGGAAAATAGCACTATTTCTGTTGCTCCAAGCTTAAGAAGCCGGCACAGTTCTCTTATGGTTTTTTTTTTTTTGGAAAAACAGTACTCAAGTTCCTATCGTAAATTAAAAAACAAATATCCAGCAGGAGTCACCACCCGATAAAAACTTTAACCCAGGGTGAAGTTTAACAAGAAAACATATCGAAGTAAAAGCAACGAGCAAAGAGGTACAGCCGAAAAGATTCGCTAGTGCCTCGCTCCTTAACTCCTTTCTTAGGCAAGGTGTCGAAGTGCATTTCATTCGCCCCGACAAGCGAAACGAGATAACGTAGTGCAAAAAACATGCAACGAGACCTTCGAGCAACGGGCCTTCGCGTATACGCTTAGCGACGCGGACCGCTAACGCGAACCATCCGGCATCGCGCCGTAATACTGGGCGTAACATCGGCGTGCCTTCAGAGCCCGAGCGAGCGTGAACAAGAGGGAGGACAGGCCGCGCTATGAGCGCCGCGCAAAGACACCGCAACCACGAGGAGCCAAATCCGGCTGTCATTCAAGCGCCCCTGCTCTATCGGGGTGCCGGGAGGAGACGAGATGTGCGGCGATTGTAACGCGCCCCACGAAGGCCCCGTGCATCTAAAGAGCCGGGCCGACCGCCACCGCAAAGAATGGAGCGGCTTGAACGCGTGCGCGCTTCGCTTCTTGACGCGTCCGTTCCGTGGGTGGACTTCCGTGCAGTATTTCCGTGCGTAGCAGCGCGTAATGACGACGGTCCCGCCCTCCGTGGTGCCCTATGGATCCCGAAATGACAGTCTTGAGTCCACCATATCCGTGCGCTGTTTTTGGGGCCTATAATGAGCAGAGGTTTATTTCTAATGGATGAGAGTGTGCAAATACATCAACATCAGCCTGACTGTGTCCGCTGCAGGGCAAAGGACTCTACAATGTCTCTCAAATTAACCCTGTCCTGTTCCAGCTGCTGCCGCCCTATTCCCGCAAACTTCTTAATCTCATCCGCCCATCTAAGTTGCTGCCGCCCCAGCTGCGCTTCCCTTCCCTTGGAATCCAGTCATCTTGCATTCGCATTACATGCCGTTCCCAAGTCCATTTCTTCGATCACTGACCTACTCTGCCCTCTTGCTGTCTCTTAACGTTACACCTGCAATTTTTCTTTCCGTACCTCGCTGAGCTGTCCATTACTTAAGCTGAACCCTTATTCGAAAGCTCATATTGTGTCACGGCTGCTTCGCATACATCAGCGCATGTACGAGGCACGTAACCAATGGGGAGGGGGCACGCCCGACCCTTTCCCCTCTTTTCTTGTCGGTAATTCACCAACTAGCATCCCCCCTCCCCTCATAGACAAGAAATGATCTTGGGCCCCTCCCGAAAATAATTTCCGGCTATGTGCATGATGTATATATACCATGCATAATATCCGAGCGACTCTCCTGGTGACTAAAACTGAACTCGCCTGGAAAATGCAGATTCTTTTAAGAATCCTCACAGAGACGGACCCAAACGACTCTGTTTACTATCGTTATGCTTATATTTCAGCCTGTTTTACTGTTGTAGGCGATGCTCTAACGCGACGTTGCCGGTGGGTTGACGATAAAGGCCGAAAGTGGCAGGATCATCATCTACGCGCGCGTCTCATTCAGAAACGATCCACCGGAAACTGAGGCGAAACTGAGGCACAGCCTCAGCTGAGAGTCTTCAGGAAAGGAGACGCAGGAACCACGGAGAGCTCTCTTCCTGAGCCCAGAGTGGGCCCATTTATAGGCTGCACAGAACTGTGGAGCAGTTCTGGAAGGAACGCCAGAGAAGCCGAGCTGGGGCCGGCATCCGGCTGCTGTCGAGCGAAGACAGCTCGAACGAGACGCGGCGCGGTCACACACCATGCGGTGGTGGGAATAATCGAAGCGCGCCTTTTGTCGGTGCTGGCCTCGCGCGAGCGTCTCCGGCCGACGAAGGGCTCGTTGTTAATTCCTCTGCGCCCCCTTCCTACCTTGCTTCGCCGATTGCCGGACTTGCCACCGAAGCTGCGCTCATGGGCGTAAAATGGCCTTATCGTCGGAGAGAAGAGGCCGGTTGCGACGCAGAAACAGCGCAGGCGACCATATTCGTGGTTCTTTCGTTTCTAATAACAACTGTCCACGCGAGATGTTTAGGATGGAGTTTAATTTCCCCCTTCAGGTGGCGATGAGAGGAAACTGCTTGATGATGAAATCCGAGTTTCTTGATGACCCGGTGGTTCTACTCGCAAACATTCACATTACTCAAGGAAAGGAGAAGGTTAACTATTTATTTACAACATAGGTAAAAAAAACGAGAAGAAACAAAGCAAGGAGAAAACTATTTACATGACTAAATCGTGGATCAGACGAATTCAGCCCCCGCTCAACCCAGAGCGCTTGGTTTTAAACCCTCTGTCTCCGCCCTTAGCGGGGACAGCAACCAATAAGATAACAAGCGACCCATCTCGCCAATCGGTGGTCAGGGATAGGAAAATAAGGATTTCCGCCAACTAATCACAGATTGGGGAAAGAGTGCTGATTAAACATTTGGGAAAGGAGAGGTTGCAATCAAATAGACAAACAGCACCAACGCGACCACCCTCTCCCACGGCACCCACAGATACAACACGTGTGAATGTTGCGGCTTTTGCAATCTGAGCATCAGTGTATGACAGTGCGTATGTGCGCCTATGTTTGTATGTATAAATTGACTTCCTATCTTCTAATAAACCAGTTGTAAGTTCAGCGCCGTGTTTGTCTCTTCCTTTCTCCGGTCCTGTTGTCTAGCGCTGTTCACTTCTAGGAACTAGGTTATCGTTCGGTTGTCACGCAGCGTTCAGCGAGAGGGCGGGGCACGACGTGGTCTGCGTGTTGACAGAGATGGAACTGCCGCTCAGTCGTCACGATAGGACTTTTTCGTGACGCCCATTCGCGTTTTGGTGTCAATGTCCTGCACGCACGTGATTAACCTATATAAACGACTAACTGCTCTAATCAGGTGATGACAGTGAAGAACATAGCTTATAGCTAGGAGACAGCTCAGAGATAATGCTTCCCGATCTGCAGAGGCCTGTAAGGTCGCGGAGCAACAACTGCGAACAACTGCGCTGCTTATCCTAGTATACAAACGTCGCATCACGCCCCTGGCTTCCCTACTAAATTATTTTCAACTTGAAGTGAGTGCAACTCGCGTTCAGCTGCCAGCTAGCGTTGCCTTGGAAGCCAAGAATACTGACCTTTTTCGCTGAAAACCGAATTTCGATAAGTGAATTCGGTGTATTTTTATCGGAATTTTTTCGGTTTAAGCCGAAAAGTCCAACCCGGGTTGCTTGTTCCGAGCAACCTCACGCGACCAGTCATTAGTTTAACTGCCGCCTGCCACAGTAGGCAGGTGGCATCGTGGCATTTTTCGCTCACAACGCCGAAGACAATGACGCTGGGATTTTTGCTCAACGCGAGCATTAACCCTACCGCGTTATTAGCCGATGGGCAGACGCAAATAGTGCATCACTATAGGCAATATTGCGAGGCTTTCATTTAGCTGTGTTTTCTCAACCCCCTCCAACCCTCCCCCGGCTTTGAAATCCGACAACAGGCCGGGGTGGGCTACTTGGTGGGTCGTACTTGTATGCATAATGTAACCGCGCCAACGACTAGGGACGAAGAAACAGACAGGACGTAGCGCGAAACTTCCAACTGAGTTTTGGTTTCGTTTCTCGTTTATGGGGATTTAACGTCCCAAAGCAACTCGGGCTATGAGGGACGCCGTAGTGAAGGACTCCGTAAATTTTGACCACCTGGGGTTCTTAAACGTGCACTGACCGCGCACAGTACACGGGCCTCTAGAATTTCGCCTCCATCGAAATTCGACCGCCGCGGCCGGGATCGATCCCGCTTCTTTCGGGCCAGCAGCCCAGCGCCGTAACCACTCAGCCACCGCGGCGGCCGCGAACTGAGTTTTACTTCCGAGAGAAGTCACATTTATGCATTCATCGTAATCACACCTGGAAACCAACAAACAACCATCATAAAACACAGTCATACCGGCGCATGTGGCACAAATTTTCATCTCGATACGGAAACTCTTTTTTAGTTTGCGAGATTGATGTTTTGCTGACGCACAAGCTAAATTCTTTCTTTATACAGTATACCTCGAAAATTTCTCAGCTAATTTTGGGCGTGAGCTTTTTCAAAATTCTCGTTTCGCGGAACCAAGGCGTGTAATCATGGCAGTGGCGACAAAGGTCGGTCACTTTGACTACCCCCAGCCAATGAGCCTACTCCTGCATGGTGCTCCCGCAGTCTCACGTTAATGCAACGTGGCATTTGTCACAGGACAGAACTCTTTTGCACGGGACGAGCCTATCTATGTGCTTGATGCTACATTCCACCTTCTGTCTTCCCTTTACCATATTGCATATGCCAGCAAGTGTTTTGTGTGCCGTAAATACCGCCGGTATACGTCACCTTTCTGAGCCACTTTTTTTAAGCGACGTGAAATTTGGTTGTAGTACGGAATTTCTCTTCATTTCAAGAGCTTTAATCAGGCAACTCTAGCCGGGTGCAATTAAATGCAGCACTTCACCAATGCAGCTTGAGAGAAAAGCCGGGAGCGAACATTTATCCACGTGGAGTCAGTCTGATGGAAAGCCGCAAAGCAGTGAATAAGTGCTGCACACAGCTGCTTCCACCTTTCAGAGAGGCCGGTACACCGCATGTGCACTGTCCTCCCGCCGCATCGGTGTGACTCTTCAGACAGAATAGTATATGAAGTGGTTGGTCGCCATAATCTGCTCGCCTTCGACAAAGCAACGAGATTTGATATCACAACCTGTAGAAATCGAAGCACGACACCCAGCGGTGCAATGCAAAAGGCGCCCGTGTGCTGTGCAGTGTCAGCTCACGTAAACCCCAGGTGGTCCAAATTAATCCGTCCCTAATAGCCCACGCGTCAGTTGGTGACGTTGAACCCCACAGTATACAACTGTCATCTTTGTTCTGCAGTGCTGCCAAATAGGAAACTTTTTCCGCAATTGCTATTTGTCGCTTGTTTTGCCTTTTCCTGTTTCCTCTGTTACCATCTTTATTTCTTCACTTTTGCATCTTCCACTCCTGTCCCGTCACCGCGGTGTTACTAATGCACTGCTTCTGGGCTGTGTAACGCCCGGTGTAAGCAGATTTCACCCTGTTCTTGCAGTCCACCGTTAACCATTGTTCGATCACCAGATCCCAGTAGCTTATCTTTGACCAACCAGTCAGCTGGAAAGCGCCGGCATCGGACGTTGAGCGAAGAGTGTAGCCGCCGGCGCGTCCTCTGAGCTTCAAAGCGCCCTACGTTATAGACTTCCCCGTGTATGTACACCGCTTGAGAAGGAAACCCCGTCCATGTGCCTGTGATGACGAGTGCTCACGCCCGGCCGAGAATGATGCGTGCGTTCACAGCGCGCTGCTGCAAGTGACCTCGGGGTCAACGCGGCCGAGCTGCCACTCAAGAAGGGTGGTCGTAAGCGCG